>KK502647.1:0-22553 GCA_000688735.1 Glossina austeni
TAGACCGACGCCTAAAGCTTACTGTACTCATGGGCACAAGCGTCGCACAACTAAGTCGATTAAAGCGCCAATTCGATAACGAACTGGGCTGATAGGCAGTGAAGGTACATACACACGAACACTGAAACATTGCGCAGATTAAACCGAAGCCTAAAGCTTAGTGTACTCATGGGCACTAGCGTCGCCCAACTAAGTCGATTACAGCGCCAATTCAATAACAAACTGGGCTGATGGGCAGTGAAACTACATACACACGAACACAACAACATTGCACAGATTAGACCGGCTTAACGTAGTCATGGGTACTATTGTCGCGCATCTGAGTCGATTGCACTGCCAATTCGATAGCATCCAAACATGACCTGAGAGTACCCGCCCACGAAATTTCATTGTACTACTGTTATCTTGGCCATATATGGGCAGTGATGCCGATAACGATTATAGTGAAGTATATTTTATCTCGCTTTCAAAACCTTAAAATGTTAGTTATTCGCTTTGTGCGAATCCATGACATTCTCGACCACGTTATAATTAACTCTCGTTTTGCTTTCCTAAAGCCAATCGTAATGTGACATTGTCATAATTATACAAATATCGAGCCATATCGAAGCGAACGTGAAGGAAGAGTAAAGAAAGGCCATTAAAAAACAAGTAAATGTTGTAATTATAACGAACAAAAAAAAGAAAAAATTAAAAAAAAAAATGAACATAACAGATAATTAATGCGAATTTTTATTTATTTTTTTTTTTGTTTTTTTTGTTTTTTACGAATGGAAGAAAAATGAAAAGAAGAAAAAATTAAAAACTCTGGCACTCTCGATCAGAATACCTATAGCAATGCAAGCACATAATTAATAACTGCAAGGGTTATGAGTGAGCATGAGAACTAAGAGCAAAAATAGGAAAAAAGAGGTCAATCAGTTATCCGAGTAAAGGTGAATAGTAGTAGTAGTAGTAGAAGTAGTAGTACTAGTAGTAATAGAAAACCTACTACACAGCTGCTGTGGGCCGTACAACAAGCTGAAGAGATTTTTTGGCCAAAGCTTGGAAATATTAATGAAGAAAAAAGTATGAAAAGGGTAAAGTGCGCGTCAAGAACAAGAACAAGAAAACAATTTAAATCTTTTCGATGAATGGAAATGACATTTACAGCGATTGTGAGTAAGCTTTGCTTTTTTTGTTCTGCAAACTCATGTTTTTGGGTGAAAATTTTTGGCCACTTGCCCTGAAAAGATTTGGCCGATGACTATTAATTATTATTATATAGAAAACAATAGAAAAAGCGAGAGAAGAAAATAGAAATCATTTATAATAAAAATATGGATTTAATTTGTTTTTTATTAAAAAAAAAAAATTTCATAATAATGACAAACGGAAGTTGATTATATTAAAAGGGATTTTTAGTTCTTCTACTTTGGAAACATATTCACATATTTACAAACACATTCGTGTGCATACAAAATATTTCATATTTCTCTAATTTCTTTGCTTTGCCCATTTCAAGTGGACGCTAAGCGCTATTTGCTGCCATAAGACCACTATGCACGACTGGCGCTTATGTTATTTGCTACTGTTGCTGACAATCGCACACACACACACACAATAAAAAATTTTAATTGCAGTATTTAATGGATAATAATTGAAAAAAAGAAGAGAAAAGAACAGGAATTAAGTTACAATAGACGAAGAAACACCACTTGACATGAACTATAACAACAATCCGTCGAGCAATATGTAATAAAACCTTCCATAGAACAATTAAACAGTAAATGCATAGTTATTTCATTCGTTCTCAGCCGCATCGTACAATGATTAATACAACAACAAAAATAATTTAAAAAAAAAAAAAACACTTGAAATTGTTGAGAGCATCTGGATAGATAACCAAGTGATCAAAAGCATATGCATGGCAAGCGAAAATATTTCAATGTCATGATGTTAGGCGAACTTGTTCGTCATCTCTTACACCAAACATTACTCAGCAACATATGAGAGGATTTTTATTTACAGAAAACAATTCGCGAAGAACTGTCGTTATCCATATATCACCTTTATGAGGCGACGATGAGATGAAGGTGAATTCTTCCCACACACAGATACACAGGTATACAGATGTAAATTATGTTTCATATCATTATGTGCAGCGCAAGGTGTACGAACTGCTTGCAAAGCCATAGGAAAAACACACTTTGTCAAGTGCTTTATAAACATATTCAGATTCGACATGGACGCGAGCCTTATAATTGAACGTGATGGTCAACTTAGTCATGCCACATGTAACTGTAAACGTCGGAAAAATTGAAATGGAAACTTGTCGAAGGCGGCACGCGTAATATGCGATCAGTATATCCCGAGGCAGCAACACAATGATCAATTAATCGTAGCAACAATCACTCCAATGTTTACTTCAAATATCGTCCTTCACTACTTTCCACATAACACATTCTTTCCATCTCCCTGGGAGTTGCTTTCTGAAAGGAACAACTGATCTTTTGAAGCGTAAAGCGCCTATTTATAGAAACGGAACCGCTGCTGCTCGGACCGGGCCGTAAGTTGTCATTTGAATTGGATTTTAATAAAATTGGTCACCATCACGCTATAGTTCAGTGCTGCTACGTTTCCTGGACGGAAAAAATCGGGCATTAGTGGTTTTCCAAATTTGCTTTTAATGATCGGCATCAGTTATCATTGGCAACGTCTAGCGAACAAATAATTCACAATGCCAAAGGCCCTCTACTCCACCCCCCTAAATAGCCCTAAGAATAGTCGCCTCTATCGTGGATGCTACTGAGTCTGTCGATCAATTTTCTGATTTTGTATCATTTTGACCAGTCATAGCGCAACAACTGAAAACAACACCATACAATAGCTAAGAGATGACATTACTAGCAGCAAAAATATCGTTGTAACAAACAATGGTTGTCAGCGGGGATTTAAGGGAACATCATTTAGTTCATAGGGTGGGAAGACTTAGATGCAAAGCAACACCACCCGCTCACACTAAACACCGCGAAACGACCTTAAACCAAAATTATCCGGATAATCCGGAAAACACATTTTCAAAACTTTCACTTGTGTCTCAATATTGCTTATAATAAGTGGATTGTTATACGCTAGTTTACCGACGATAAAAAATACTACTATACTACCATACTGTACTATACTATACTCTACTACTATACCGCTATAAGTGTGTGTGAAGTATACATCACCCAGAAAGACTTTATTATACCAATCGATTCAGAATCACTTTCCATATCAAGCTAAAATTTGCTGCCAATCTGTCCGTCTCATATAAGTCCATGTATTCTTGTGTACCGCTTACAGAATCGCAAGCTTTAAGATCGTTTTGATGAACTTTGGTACACGGAGAACGTGTTTGTAAATGGTTCGGCTCGGGCCACTTTTTCGACCGCTCCTCATAGCATGCCTTATCGTTAGGTAAATAATTGTATTAAGCGGAGTGATGGCGGGCTTTGATACCCTACAATGATTTTATTGGTTTACTTTACTTGGTAGCAAAACGGCGGCACAATCTCTCAACTTCATCCTGTAGATATATTTAGCTACAGTGATATTTGCTTTAATTTCTTGACGGAAAATTAAAACTTTATTATACCCATCACTGTAGGATCAGGGTATAATTAATTGGTTTTTTTCCGATAATATATGTGACACCCAAAAGGTAGTCTTAGAGACCCCATAAAGTACTCATAGCTCCGTCTTTCTTAACAAAAATTTATGGGTTTTTGTTTGTTATTCAGTAATTATAAAAGTTAGAAGGCCTTTAATTTCTAAAATTACTTTACGAAACACTCTACTCTTGACGTGCAAAAATGGAAGTAATGAGCCATGCCCACACAAAGCTATAGCTATAAGTAATTAAATTTTGTTCACCTTTTTGAGGTTTTTTGCTTATAACCCAAACAAGACGGACGGAAAACCATTTCGTACATAACTCGCATTAAGAGTTAATATCTGCCTAAAAATGGGTTAATTCTAAAATGAATACAGCGGACACCGTGACGAGGTGAATTAATTTTTCCTTAATAATACCAGCGATATGGGTATCAAATAAATGAACTTGGAGAGTAGAATGCAAAAAGCATAGTGATGGGTATGCGAGATTCGGCCTCCGCCGAATATAAATTTCTTAGTGGTTTTTAATCTCTGTTGGCCGTAATCTGAGTGAGTTCCAGTGATGCTTGGCGACGATATTTTTTGTCGTAAAATTTCTGAGTTTCTTCTTATTCGCTGAAAATGACTACAAAAGCAATTCAGGCCTGGGAAACGAGCACTGTAATCCTTTAAAAAGAAAAAACAAAATGCATTTACTGGCACATACTACAGTTTTACTATAATAATTTTTCCTTTTTTTTACTTTCATTAAATGCACAAAAAAACTCGCAACAATATCCCGCATCTTAACATTGTTTACGGCGTAATTTTTTTTCTCACTTTTTTCTCACTTTTTTTTCCTTTTTTCATGTTTTTTAAATATGTAAATACAGGTGTTAAAAGTTTATCAACCCTATGGTGAAGTACGGCTCATTGTTATATTTTCTCTCTTACTTTCCTCGCTTTTCAGTTTGACTTGACTTTGTTTTCCTTTTGCAATAATAATCTCGTTTGTGAGAATTAATGAATCTTTTTTTTTTTTTCTTCTAGAAGTGCATAATTATCTCACTACTTTTTACCTCACAAAGTACATAATATTTATTTTATTGCAAACAAACCGATGATGAAGATCATCTATTGTATTTATTTATGAGTCGTAACTGGAAGATTTTGGCTTGCTTTACATTAGTTTCTCTGCTGCACCCAGAATATTGTTTCGAATAAGAAAAAAAAAAAAATGCAATTTTTCCGAAAAACATTTTTAATAGTTTATCGGGAAAAGATTTTCGCACGCGTGTATAAGAGAAACAAATGAGAGTTTAGACTAAAGATTTTATGAATCATATCGAAATAAAAAGAGCAAGCAGTTTAAGATTGAGAAGCAAGGTGCGTATCTGTACGCTGGGAGTCATTGTACCATAACCGATATATGCTGGAGCGAAATGTTTGTGGCGCCAATCGTTTACTCTGAACAAACGTATGCCACATTATGCCACTTTCTCGTTGAAGATCCTTTGAAACGTTTACAACTACAATTGCTATCAGTACTTTAGGTAAACAAAATCATTTCACAGAAATTCTTTCTATGTTGCAAACGTTGATAAGAGAAATCTTGTGACTATAAATATGAAGAAAGTGATTAAGTTAGGAAAAGAAAAAACTTTTCTTTTCGAAAATGTTATGCAACAAACATCTGTCTTTCATTAGCACAAACACACACATACACACACACACACCCACACAACATGGAAGACATAGCCTATCTGTAGTACTATCTACTACTCTGCCCACTGAAAAACTTTCAAGCGCTTTCAAGAGGAAAAACGGGCAGAAAATTTTTAAATAATTTCTTTACTAAATTGAAATTTAATATTTTGACAAATTATTGAGGAAGTCTTTGATAAGATAAACGAATCTCTTATGAGTTATTTAAAATAATTTCATCTTTGAATTTATTTTAGATTTTTTCCTAAAGGAAAACGAAAAAAACTTCATCATGATGATTGCATGCGTTCAGCAGCTTGTTCGGGCTGTTGGTTATTTAGTTGATTTGTAGAAAGAGATTTTTGAAAAAGAAATCAAAGGAAAGCAAAAACATTTGTTTTATGTCAAAAAGATTATTTATTTTTTTTTATTAGAAAAACCTAAGGAAGCCATAAGAGAAGAGTAGGGGGTATGGGGAGTGTAGGACAACTAGTTGGAGCTTACTACAGAAAATGATAAATTGAAATATTTCAACTGTCAACACAATACATACATATATGTATAGAAGGGGGAAAACGATGAAGCACACCACTCGCAACTTAGAACGTGGCTCGCTACTATTACTGCTGCTACAACTACTACTCCCCAATGGTTTCCAAAATAATCAAAAATTTGAAAAATGATTAACTGAATGCTAAGAAATACCGCAAAAGCAAGCCATGTACACGGCGTGTTGATTAGATTTCATTTCTATGTTAT
Source organism: Glossina austeni (assembly GCA_000688735.1). Classification (NCBI taxonomy): domain Eukaryota; kingdom Metazoa; phylum Arthropoda; class Insecta; order Diptera; family Glossinidae; genus Glossina; species Glossina austeni. The sequence goes on from KK502647.1 coordinate 6,082, forward strand.
TGCAGTCGCTTTGGTTTTAACAACTGATTGATTGACTGAATGCAATCAGACAGCGAGACGTTTTTACACAAATAGAAAAACAAAAAGAGAAAGATATAACAACAAAAGTGACATAATGACGAGTGCTTTCACTGGCGAGCGACACAGCATTAAAACAATAAAGCGAAAAATATTTAAATTGAAAAACATTAAAACGGCAAACAGCCGTAAAGTAAAGTAAAAAAAAAGAAAAAAATTCCTTAAAAATAGTTGCACCAGCAGCAGCAGTAGCACCAAGCAATGGCATGCACATAACAAGGACCAGCACCACACAAAAACCAAAGGAGGAGACCGGAACGTAAAAAGTTGAAAATAAATGCAATGAAATCTCGCTCAACTTGAAATGTTTTGAAATAAAGATGAATTACTTTTGTGCGTTTAGAGGAGGAGCAGCGAAAAAAAAAATAATACAAATTTTATTTTATCTTTCTACTACTTGTGTCGTCCCGCTGTCGTCTTCTCTTCATTGTTATGCCCGGTCGAGTCCGTCCATGCTATGGCATGCCGGTGTGGCTGTGCCTGTGCCTGTGCCTGCTTCTGTTCGTTAATTCGTTTAGCATAAAACATTATTTCAATTTGTTTAATTCAATCGAAATAATATAAACTCCGGGCCCGCGCACCCCTCCCATCCACTTTTTAGCCATCCAAAGCAACATATCCATTCACACTCTTAAGGAAAACGTTTTTGTCTTACATAGAGTGTACTTTAAGAAAAACAAATATTTTGTACAAAAATTAGAATAAAAAAAAAAAATAAATAAATAGAAAAAAATGTAAATTCTTTTAAAAATTTACCAACAACAACAACAACAACAACAACAACGGGAACAAGAGAACGCATGCACACGATATTTAAGTGAAATTGAATGAAAAAATGAACTGAAATTTATCGAAAACGTTGCCAACAAACGATGATCACATACAAACATACATACATACATACATACATAGCTAGCTCTGTATGCATCGAAATAGGCAGACACGCATAAAAAAAGCCACAATTGTTTTTGCTGTTGCCGTTGCTGTTGCCGCTTGTGCAATACCACCAGCAGCATTTCAATCAGTCTGCTTGTCCTTCAGTCATTCAGACATACAGACATTCGGCCAGTCAGTCCGTCGGTCTGTCATTTATTCAGACTTCAGATAGCGAGCCAACAATCATTTAGTCAAAAAGCACATTTGTTGCTGCCCTTTAATTTATTCTTTCAAAACGGCATGTGTGCGTATTTTACAAACAACAAAAAACAACAACAAAACAAAACACGAATAAGACACCAATAACAAATAAACTCATGTTGGAAAACACGAAACGAAAATACACAAACATGTATATATCTATATATATATAGCCATATAAATATATCACATATCTACAGAGTCAGCGAATGATATGCCGCCGCCTGCTGCATTCATATTAACTTATCGTGCCATAAGTAATGAAATGGCCGGCAAAGTAAAAGAGCGCTCATGTAACGCACAAGAAATTGAAACTCGTAAAAAGTCCAACGCCCAGCGTTGCATGCTTTCTCTTTAAATCCTTCTTATAATGACAAAAAATGGGAAAGTTTAATGTATTAAAACATGTGAACAACAAGAGAACTCTGATATGACGTCAAAGGAACATTTTAACGAAATGGTTCTGCATGGCAAAAATTGAAGAAGAAAATTAAAAGAGTTCCCATAGATGTATTGGCCTTAATCAGTTAAAAGCAAAATTAAATCTTTTTTTTTTTTTTTTTGCTCTCTCCGCAACATTAGGAGCACACGCGTCATATGAGGCATTGAAATAAATGACAACATAAAGTTAAGGTGAAGTTGAAGCTATTATTTAGATCTACAACTCCGCCCCTTTCTTTACAATTGTCCGTTCATTACGGGTAACTGGTTTCCTTTCGAAAATTTGCAAAAAGAAATGAAAAACAATGAAATTGAATGGAAAGGCGGCTCAAGTATAAAAATGATTGCTACCCAACATGTTTTCAATAATCAAAAAATTCAATTGGCAGAGAAAAAGGGCAACATTTTCGTTTTATTAATAAGTTCCGGCTTCCATTAAAAGATCGGTATAAAGTTTCGGACAAACGCCAAAACAATCGAAATGTGTCCAATTGCGACTTTTCATCATTCCAGTCTCTTAGGTCACATGAAAACGTCGTTAAGATTACCGCACAGCTTCTTCTAAAAATCATGATGCATTTTTCGTTTTTACGCAGTTGCCCCTCAGGCGCAAAACTGAAGACACAAAATTGAAATGTGAGTCAGGAAGACGAAGAGGAATCGCAATCTGAGCGTCTGAATCAATCGCTTTAAAAACGCCGCAATCTCGCTTTATATTTGTCAAGAACTCAACCAGACGCAGGGACACACTTTCACACGGATATTGATCGACGTCATCAACAAGCCGATCCAACTTCTAGTGGCCTTAAAAGCTTCACACGCAAAAGTGAAAAAAGGAACTGTTAAAGATGCCGATTATTTACAATACGTCTCTGGAAGAGAGCATGACCGAGCACACAAAAGCAAAAATCTATGTTATTATCTTAGACAAAACTTTGAACGGTGGCCTCAACCAGCGCAGCTGTATGTACATAAAAAAAAGTGCATTTCTTTGAAAATTTAACCTTGCGGCCACATTTGTTGCATTCTTCGCAACATTGTCTAACAAAATTATATAGGCGTCGCATTAAGTGGGCGACCGTAGTGTAAGGAGTTGTATAGATATAAATATCTCCATGTCGAAGGAAATATTATGATAAAGTCAAAGAGATCAAAAGATTGGAAATCGGAACGGATAAACGCCCGTGTCATGGGAGAGCTAGCTAGTTCCGCAGTAATTGGGGCTTCCCTTTTCTGTCCAGCAAACATGCCGCAGAGGGTTACATTCAGGGAATATACGCCTTATGGAGGCATAAGGATTGTCGAATCTAGACGGGCTGATGTTAACGCCCTGGGCTATTCTAGACCCTGGCCTACTTACAATCTCTTCCTTGGGTCATAATTTTGTATGGGAGACTCCGTTTTTGCGTCACCTCAAAGACGTGTAATGCAACCTTTCGGGGATCCTTACAAGGTACGACGCCGCCTCACTATCGTCTTGTTTACATATTCAGTGCGGATATTCCCTCCGTTACTGATGGCTTCAAAAATCTTTCTCTCTCCTTTCATCGTTCGCACATTTTTACCCTCCGCCAACCAAAATCATTGCTGACCCCCACTGCACTGCTGGTTAAAATTAAGCATTTTGTCGAGAATAAAAAAAAGAGGCTAAAACTGTAGTAGATAAGTAAATCATAAGGTAATTATAAGCAAATTTTCTCAAAAAAGAGAGAAATGAGAGAGAAATCCTTGTCTCCCCCTCAATCGATTCTAAGGTCCCTGATTTAGTTTCACTAAATCGTGACAATTCTATTTATGTTTTCTTTGTTTATTTGGCGCGCTGCTAGTAGGGACTCGGATGAAGTTTTCTTCACAAATGTAATTTCATTTGGAGCGACCTAATCCTAAAACTTTATACACAACTGGTGCACGCGTGCACGCGTTAGCAGTATTCAAATGAATTTTTCATTTCTTTAGCGAAGAAAAGTAAGAGAAAAACGAGGCAACATGGCAGAAGTGCAAAGAGAATTGTAAAAAATCATAAAAGCAACAAACAAATTTCACTTAGTTTGCAGCAATGTTGTCTCGGTCTCGCGTGTGTGTACAACACACCGTTTGGCATTTTGTTATGTATCCGAACGCAATTGCTTTGACATGTTTGCTGGCATGTGCATATTTTTAAACCTCATACCGAAAACGGGAAGGGACGGAAGATAAAGTCATTTTACTATCACGTATGCAACCACTCAAAAATCTGATAACAGATCTTGCCAAATATTATTGTCACTCAATTTGTTTGCTCCGGCATCGTTTGCTATTTCGTATTCGAACTCTCTTCAATCAAGCATATCACGAATACTCAAAAAGGAAATTTGCCATTAAAAAGGAGTGAAGGGGCACAACAACGCTCATAACAAAAATTTGTTGAATTTTGTTGTTGAAAATAATAATTTCGATCGAGTTAAGGATCAGCACAAAGGTTGGGTAAAATTTTCGTAAATGAAGTGTGAACGAAATGCGACTGTAGACGAGCTTTTTCTATTTCTTTTTCCTTTGCTTATGTGTGCGCGTGCATTCTACGTCGCAGATTAATGCAAGAGAAAGCCATAAATTTTATGACTTTTTAAATATTAGAATGAAGTTCGTTCGGAGGCCTATCTATGCCTTTAAGGTGAAATGGAAAAAGAAAAAACAAAAAGAACTTCAATAAACAATCGCTATTCCACCAGAATGACGCTCCTGCTGCTGTTGTTTGTTTGCTTGCTTGCTTGCAGTCGATGCTTTACGCTTCTTGACTTTTTTTTTTTTTTTTGTGCATATTCTTATTCGTATGCTCGTGCTGATGCCGTACAAACTAATTGTTAGTACTTTATATGGCCGCCGCGTCAGAGAGAACGTGTAGCGATGTGAACATAACGGTAGTGGTATAATGTCCGCTCTGACGCCGTCTGTAACAAACATTTAACTCAATTAGTTGCTTGTACAAGAAAGAAAACTAAAATTATTGCGTTGTGATTATCAAATACCGTACGAATATATACACAACAACAACACTACAGAGACTACAGAGTCTAAGCTTTGATTTTTATTGTTATTGCAATTAATTTCTCTAATCGTACAGAGGATGACAAAAGAAAGGAAAAAACACTGAGAGACGACAAATTATAATAAAAAAAATATAAATTTGTTTTACACACACACACACACACATACATTACAAGCAATAAATGATATAACGATTTATAAGAAGATTTTTATCATTTTTATTTTACATGCTTGAGAGAGTGACTTGTTTTTTGCATTTTTAAAAATTATATCGAGATTTTCTTGTTATGTATCGCGTTCACTGCGTTGTTACTCGAAACATAACAAGAAAATCTCTCTAAGCATAAAGAAAATAAAACCTTCTTATAAATCGTCGATAACATTTATTTGTATAAACTTATTGAATATTATTTACTAAGTAAATGATTTAATCTAAGCAGGGGGATGTTTTTTCCTATTCTTCTTGATCATCTAATTCATCTTCATTTCCATTACCAAGGGGAACTTCTTCTTTATCACATATGGTTTGCAAGTATTCCAATTGCCATTCCAGTATAGCACGCGTACGGCCCGATGATGATAAGGCATCGGAGAATCTTCCCACCTCCTTAATCATCTTCTTCTCCATTTGTCTGATGCTTAAGCAATCGGTGATAAATTGTGTTGTCTCACTGTCAGATTTCTGCTGCTTATACAGTTTGGGCACTTCATTGCTTAGATAAAGCATATGTTTTGCTAATGCTTCCTTAGAGTTTGACACCTTAAACACCTTACCGCAATGAACATAATTATCGTCACGTATGAGTACTTGGAAATTGAAAACATTTTTACCAATTTCCAGGAAGACATCATCGTTGCTAAAGATACCGTAATGTAAACTAATATCTGATAATTCGCCATCGACAAGCGGTTCATTCCTCACATAATAGCCAGCCAATAGCCATTCATAAGAACGATTATGTATATGATCTAATATTTTCATTTTGTCATTGGGTTCGTATAAATATTTCGAAGCAATTTGATGCAATGAATGCTGACGCATGTAAACTTCGAGAAGCGAATTACTACCCATCATAATAAGACCCATTAACAGTGGACTATCCACATTATCAGTGCGATGCACTAGCACATATTCCTCATCCGATCCCTGATTATTCGCATCGTGTTCCCAAATCAATTCCTTTTGATGCTTTATAGCTCTTATCAACTCCTTGGAGTTTACTTTGCATTGCACGAGATACCAAAGAAATTTTCGTTCACTATTCAAAGCAGTTGCCATTTTAATTTTCAATCTCACTCTTGTCAGCACGTCTATCCCGGTTGCACTATAATTGGCGAATGATTAATTATTCTTCTCTATATTCTATTCTAAATTCCTTCTCATACACTAGTAAATATATGCCCTTGATGTCGACTACGTGTAAATAGGTAATAAAACATTGCTTAATGCGTGTATTTTCATCTACCATATAACTCTACTTACGGCAGCTGCTTAATTTAATAAATTCTCTTTTGCTACTTTGCTACGACTACTACCTGTCGCGTAATAATTTGATTTCTTCAAGTATTCTTCAAACTGTTTATTACTCTCGCTTAATTATTATTAGATTATAAAATGTCAGAAAAAACAAGAAAATTATGTTCAGTCGTGACCGAATCTTTTATACCCTTCATCATTATCCCCAAAAAAAAGAACAAAAATTACATGGCGTGAACGCGGCTGATTTTTTCTTTCTTCTTGTTTTGTCGTGCAGTCGTGTGGGCGTGTCCTTTGAATAGTATAGATGAATTCTAAATTTTTTTCGAAATTCGTAGGCGACATCTTCATTTTCGCTAACGAGACAATCTTTACCAAAAACACCAAGCAATTAGGCAGACGGACAGATGGACATACTTGCATGGATGCATTGCAAATTTGAAACTGACAAAAAATTTAAAAACTGTATAAGGTGTTTAAGCTCGTTTTTGCGCCTTATGAAGGATTTAAAAAAAAATTAAATATTGATAAGCTCTAATATTGGGTAGGCGTGGACAATTTTTCCATTTTTCTACATGTTCTACAGCATCGCCCGTAGAATATGCTTTCAAATGTGCGTAAACTTATTAGCTATAGTTTATGAGTAATGATCAAACCCGATTTTTTATTCCTTTTGAAAAACAGAAGGATTCTTTCTTGACATAGTACCGTAGGCGTGTCCTTCGAACAATTTGTCCCATTTTCAATAGGCATCTGTGTGCAAGCATTTTCAATGTTTCTGCTAAATTCGAAGTCGATAGCTTCATTTTTGCGACATTACACAGGCGGACAGACGGACATACTTGAATCGGTGTAGAATTTGATACTTTATGGGATCTCTGAGGCTTCCTTGTGGACGTTGCAAACGTTTTGGCAAAATGAATAGACCGCTTCTCATCCTTTGGTGAGGGGAATACAAAGTAGGGGATTTTCCATATCAGCGAAAATATCCACTGCAAAGGAAACACACAAAGGCTTTTCAATTGTAGACAATTTTTAGATGTCGCAACACAATGCAATAACAGAGTAACAGCCCTTTCATCTATCTGTCTCTCTCTCTCTCTCTCTCTCTACCTCTGATGCCATCGCTTTAATATGAGAAACGCAAGCATTTTTTTCCTTTTCACGTTAGTAAGATTAAGACTAAGTAGAGGTTTGTCCATGTTGTGTTCATTTGTATTTAACAAGAAGTTTTTTTGCTGTACAATTTACGTTATAAACAAAAGGAAATAACGCTATTTAAGAATTCCTGTTACTTATTAGTAGGATTAATATGTAAAATGTGCTAAATTCATACCCCTATGTATGTACTATTTTATGCACAAAAAAACGAAGATGGGTTTTTTTGGATGCATTTAATTAATAGGATTTTCCGTTGCAAGAAATTCTTTTATACATAGTGGCCGTTAGGCGAAAGGCCACTTTTTTGGCCAACAACAAGAACAAAGCCATGGAATGGATTTACAAGGAGCGATCTATTCGGAAAAAGTTCGAAAAAGGCATGAAAGCAATGTTTACATGGCAATGACCAAATCCAGAAGAACTCCCACACCTAGTTAAGCAATGTTTCAGAGAGAACATACAACCAACAACCACTTAGCAACAATCTCACTAAAAACATAAATTAAACAAAGATAATACAAGAGAGACTAATCAAAGGCCGCACACCACACACACACATGTGTATGGCAAAACCGCATTTGAGATAACAGTATTTGTTGTAAGACATTGTTGTTGTTGTTGTTGTTGTTGTTGACTATTTTAAAGACGCCGCACTGTTCAAAAAAAGGAGAACGTGACACCGTGACAATACAAATATAAACAGTCATCAAAGTCGTTGTGTTACGAAAACTGCCCGTTTCGCAGGAGGGGGAAATACTGCAACGTTGGGCACATTAAAGAAAGCAAATAAATGCGTTTAATTACCACCCCTGTAGGTATCTTAAATACAGGCGCACTATTCAGCCGGGACTTAAGAACTAATTGTGGTAACGAATAAAAATAGGAGCAAAAAAAAATTATATCTGACAATACGCGCGAATCTTTTATGTCCGCCAACTTTACCTTGGTCTTAAAAAAAATAACGGAAAAAATAAAATTTCAAAATAACTGCAATATTTGATAGGCATGGCCCTAAAAAACTTGCAATCTGTTGCAATTTTTGAGCTATGAGTAAAAAACCTAGAAACCAAGAATGTTCTCAACTAATGTTATTCTATAAGCACAACACACTCATAGATGTACTTTGTTGCAAGGAATTGAACTCACTTTAGTATCAAACGAAGCATTCACGAGTGAACCTAACCAGGTCAACGCAACAACTTTACGTTTCCATGTTATGTCCCTCTTTGAAATAAGACCACTTTTTTACTTAGATGTAAGATAAGATGCGTACAGTGAGTCCCACTAATATTGCTTTTTTTCGCCCGACCCTTGTTAAACCTACTCCATTGTCCAAACATAAAAATTCTTTTTACAATTTTTTGCTACTAAGGAATACATATTTAAGTATGAAGAAGAAACAAACAGAATATTATTCCAGTAGATAGTTTAACAACTTCAAAAACTTAGTATCATTAATATTGGGTTTCCTTCATATAAGGATGGATGCGAAGCATAAAAACGGCATATTATTAAAAGATTAATATTTGAAGGGGTATCCTTTTTGGTTAACAAAGTCATTTCAACGTTTTGACACTTTTTGCATAATTTTTCTTGTGTAAGAAAAAGGGATCTCACTCCATTCCTCTTAAGGTCTGCTTTTCGGGTCATGAAGGGAAGGGATTGAGTGTTTTCGCACATGTCAGTCTAACTCAACCCCCCTATATTTGATGGTATTCATGCCTGATGATTGGCGAAGCAGGGGGAAGCATTTTTTGGCAGTTATTTAAGAGTCTTTCCTGAATTATGCGGGACTTATGCCTGGTAGAATTTGAATGTTTCCAAAACATCAAGTTTGTCCTCACTTTTTTTTCAAATTTTCCTTCCATATCCTTAAATAATACTCCTTGTTTGCAATGCCCTCCATAAACACACAATTTTCCGACTCCAATGGCTCCAATGCATACCCAAACTGTAACCTGATTATTGCCATCCTCGACGTAAGGCATTGGTACAAGAACGTAGGAAGCTAAGACTGGAAATATTAATTTTTAATAATATGCTGTTTTCTTTCTTCGTGTCCCCCCTTATATGAGAAAATCACAATATTAATGACGCTATGTTTTTGAAACTGTTAAGCTGTCTCCTGAAATAATATTTTGTTTGGTTTTTTTCTCCATATTTTAACATGTATTCTCTAGTAGTATGAAATAGTGAAACGAATTTTTACCTTCGGACAACGGACGAAGTTTAACAAGTGTTTGCTTTTTGTCGACCAAAAAAAGCCGATATTAATGAGACTCACTGTACATATATTAGATCAGATGCATTTCTTTTCGTGCACACTATCTACACGTGAAGCCAAGTTACTGGATTCTATTTTTATATTCCCATTAAGGAATGCAAAAATTCTTCTTAGAGCAACCATATAGATATCGTATATTGTGATAAATATATATATTAGTTTTTATATATATAAAAAAGATATTCAATTACATCACGAAATATTCTGAATTGATGCAGCAAAGGCCAACTAGTTTTTGTCGTCGTGTTCTTATTAAAATACTCATTCGCAAAAATGAAGGCAGAGTATGCCGGCTAGGAACCTACATACATCATATACTCATAATTGATCTGTTTCTGGGCGAACAGATTAACCAAAAAAAAAAAAAAAAAAACATACTCAACAAACAAAATTACATTTGAAGGTCATGTACACGAAGTTCGTAAATTCCTAAGAGGCGGCAGACTCTGTTCTTGTTAGATTGAAGCCATTGACGCCGCTACTAACAGTTTTAGTAAATTGTTTTCAGCGGTTGTCCTTCTTCGTGTATAATTCTTCAACGATTCGCTTCTATTCTAAGAGGAAATTTTAAATGATTTTATTATTATTAGTAGCTTGCTTCAGAGTTGTTTGTAAGGTTTAAAAATTTCGCTAAAAATACAACTCTCGTTATCTTTACTCTTCTACTTATTCGTTGTTGTCTTTATCTATGTGCCTACACGACCTTTACTGTTTACGCGCTAAAATTATTGCCCGCTTTTTATTATGTGTCATTTTGGTGTGTTCTTCTAATCTCTTTTCTTATGATATGTTCGTAGCTTCTATCCATATTAATTTGTTTACATTATGTATATATATGTATACATATTTATATATAGAGATACATTTTGATTATTGTTGCTAGAAAGAATCCCTGGTTGTGCGATTGCGACAGTTGACAAAGATTTGAGAGTTTTTTAGTACATTTGAAAAGCTATTAATTAAAACGATTAAAATAGATACGTACGTTGTGGCTCGGGTGAGTGGATGATGCCATTAATATATTGCACACTATTTCTTTCGGTTTAGTTTTTATATCCATCGCCGAGGATTGAGGTGTATAGACTGTTTTTCAAAAACATTTGCAACGACCAGAAGGAAGCATCAGAGAACCCAAAAAGTATCAGCATCAAATTCTAAATCAATTTAAGCATGTCCGTCTGTCCGTCTGTGTAATGTCTGTCGTAATAATTCTGCTGGCCGCAAAAATTAAGCTCGCCACATTTCGCAGAAACATTGGAAGTTCTTGCACGCAGGTTGGTATTGAAAATGGGCCAAATCGGTCAAAGGACACGCCCGCAGTACCACATAAACTGTTTTTTCAAAAGAAATAAAAAATTGTTTTTTTTGCTCTTTACTCAAACCACAAGAGACAAATCTGTAAAAATTTGATGGCGATGTAGTAGCGCTACTTGTACAAAAAAGAAAAATTATGTGTGTGTGTGTGTGTATCGAAATTTCGTTTTTGTCTAGCACCTTTATAATCAAACATGAAAAACCCTATAAAGTGTATAAATGCCAGGTCGCTTTCAAATTCAGAATGCACCTAAAGCACATCTATCTGCCCATCTGTCCATCTGACCATCTGCCCAAGTGCGTAGTAGACATTCTTCCTTCTGCGAAAATGAAGATATCACTTACAAATTTGCCTTTGACCCAAGCTTTTCAAAGCCCACACGCTTGTGGGAACATTTTGCTTTCCATACTTTTTGGTCGTTGCCCATGAACTATAACACAACAACAAATTTTCAATCTCCCGCGTCCATCCAATATGACAGATTGTGAGAATTTAGTTCTTCCCCTTTTCCTTGCCTTTTTTAGGATAACGGTGATGGGTATAAAAGATTAGGTCGCGAATGAATGTAATTTTTTTACTTTTGGTCGTTTTTCTAATATTCGCCTTTCCAGAGGTGTTTTGAAGCAGCACTACTTTCACTAAATTGAAATGTTTGCATAGAGACTTCGGGGGATCCCCGTTTCTAATGATTCGTGTTAGCTTAGATTCGTGTAGCCGTCGACTTACTTTTCAAAAGCCACGATGAAGGCACGATGTAAAGATAACATTACAGTACAAAGCTTTTCCTAACAAACATAATTATTTACGGACGACGTGAGAGCAAGAAAAAGATGACATAGGCTTGGCCCACTGCGATTTGTTCCTGTTCCCAAAACAGAAACGCCCATGAAAGCGCGTAGTTTGGCCGCAATTCAAAAGACCGCATCGATAAAAGAGCTCCAGGTAGTACCAAAAAGCAGGAAAATTCTTCGAGAATTGGAAAAGTGTTCGCACAAGTGCATCATATCTAAGGGGTTTACTTTGAAGGAGACAAAGCAGAGAAGTATAAAGCCAGCCATTTTTTGAACACACTTCGCACAAGCATTTTGTTCATTGACAAAAGCATTAGGAAAGAGAAGCGGGACGCGAAGCGGAAGTAACTTTTGATTCGTCGTTTTAGAAATATCTCGGTTTTAAACGCATAGATTGCACTTTTGCTTGTTGTCGGGTGTTTAAAAATCTTCTTCGAAATCCATTTCTTAGCCTTTTTTCCCGAGGATGTTTTACTTACTTTTCGTTTTATTTAATAAGAGATGAGGAGAAGCAACGGAAATCATTTGATTAAAAATAATCTCATTACAGAAGCGTTCGAAATATACGCAATTTTCGTCTAAATTGTATGTAAATTAATTCACTTAAACGTACATATATAGATAAAATAAATGTATGTGTGTTCTTATGACTTTTTAATCTATTTTTAAAAATAAAGAAAAACATAAACAAATTGTGCGCACACAGGCAACGCCATGACGATAGCGTAGATCAATCACTCGTAATCGACCAATGGCTGGCAAAAGCAAACACACATCAATGTTAAATAGACGGACAGACAAAATGATTTACTTTTATGCGAAATTAGATTTATTTTCGTTTACTTTCTTCTTTTTTTTTTTTTTTTGTTTAATATTAATTGAAAAATTCCTTCGACAAATCCACTTGATGCTGCATTAATTATTCACAACAACAGCGCACACAGGCATTTAATGAACGCAGATATTACCAAATTATTGTACAACATCTTTGAAAGCAAACAACTTTATTAATGGTCACGCAAAATTCGACCGCTTGCTTGTTGGAAATTTTCATCCGGTCTTGATTTATAAACCAGGATTTAACGTATTTGCGACTCGACTTGGGGCAGTAAACGGAGCGGGACGAAGAAAGAAATCACGAAGAGACTTCAGTGGCTGAAAGGAAGTGATCGCTATAAAGAGAGAGAGAGAGAAACAAAGGGGCAAAAAAAGCATGGACAGCGGCGCGATCAAAGCCGGCGAAAGTCTCGGTTGGCTCTTGCGAACAGGCAATAACTTGGCAACCGTTAATAGTGGAAAAAGATAGTTCGACTTTCAAAAGCGATACGACTTAGCTAAAGCGCCCGCATTTGGAAGACTTGGTTTGATAGAATCGATTAGCATTCGATGTTGAGATTAAACTATAGACGTCGTTTAGATTTTTGCAACGGACTCTGAAAGGATTGCAAAGCTCTAATTATATCTACGTTGGCTAAACAAAGTTTCTCCGAGAAAAAACTTTCGAGGCATTGAAGTTTATCTCACGATGTAATGTCGGCGTACCATCTCTTAGCTTAATTAAGAAGGAGAGACCGAGAATAAATCTGCGTTTCTCAAAGCAATCTGTTTTCGTAAGGTGACAACAAACAGACAAGCGCGTCTCAACCCAACTTCCTCAGTGTAAAGAGCAAAAATTACTTTCGAGCGGATTCTATTTAATCTACATAGCTATAAAGCTTATAGGAAGAAGGACAGGAAATCAATTATTGATCTTACTCAAGTTCATTTTGTATCGTAAAAGTCATCAAACTTTTCAGACCACCGTTTAATAAGCGGTTAACCTTCACGCCGAGCAAAAAGATGAAATGTCAAAAGAGACAAATTATTATTCTTTTAAACTGAGGATTGAGAGGAACAAAAAAAAGAATGAGTTTCAAGACCTTGGAGGACCTTTATTTAATAGAACGAATCTTTCCTTTCCTGTGTGGTCAAGCTTCATCGAAAAATAGATAAGTGGGCAAAGTAAGCCCTAATGAAATCTTTCAGTACTGAGGAAAGAGAGAAATAAGGAGGGAGCGAGAGAGAGAGAGAGAGAGAGAGAGAGAGACAGAGAGGGAGATGAAAGTTTTGTACAAGAGCAAGTTTAAAGTTAAAGATGAATATTTTTACAGCAATAGCATACTTGCAAGTTCATTGCTCATCACGCGTCTGAATAATCTGTGAAAAGTTCAGTTGTTTTCCTTTGGCATACGCTTTCCAAAGACATTCAGACTTCCATTCAGACAACTTAACCACACCACTTACAAGTCGTAAATGAAAGCAGCAATGTTTTTCGTTTCGTCCGTCTGTCCTTCTGATCTTCTCTCCTGTGCGTCTCCTTAAAGCCTAAAAACTTTTGAGCATTTCGTACTTGCTATCAAATCAGATGATGATGTCCTAGTAATAATTCACACGCCAAGCAGCAGGATTTTCGTTAATACTGCGTAGCGCAAACAAGTCACGGGCATTATAATGGGATGGTTTAAGGTACAATTGAGTTCAAAAAGTCTACGAAAAGGAGTCTACTCATTTAAAGGACTACTTGGCCAAAGCCTGAATGTGGATAAGTCGGATAAAATAAAAGTATTCTTCTTCTTTGCTTACTTTTCTTCTTTTTTTTTTTTGTTTGTTTTATTACAATTTCCCCGAAAATGATGTAAAAGCTATTTGAATGTTTTTGCTGCTCGTTCATCTTTTCAATTTTTCAATTAAATGACTTAACCAAACCTGCTCTATGAAAATACATGTTTGAACATGCATATAACACACAACTACATCTAAAAACATGCTTTCAATTTCAGTAAAACAAGAAAATTGCAATAACAACAATATGAACGACAGTCAATTGACCAACACTAGGTCTTCTGCATTCTTAAAAAAGCAAAAAAAAAAAAGAAAAAGGAAAACAATGATAATAAGAAGAAACGAGTGAGAGTGAAAGGGAGGGAAAAAAAAAAACAACACAGAATAATAAAGTAAAAGTTGAATAACGGTAGAACGGTAGAATGAATACACAAAACAGAAAAGATGGAAATTTTCCCTAGAAAAGCTGAGGAGAGCAAAAAGAGAAAAAAAATCTAAATTCAATGCACTTAAAGTACACAAATGTATGCTTAAGGCCATTAGCCTGCTTCGATCTAACTAAAGCGCCAATAGATGGCAACCTATAACAATAGTGGTCGTATTTTGTTGGCGGGTTTGTCTCTTTCCCCCCTCCTTTAAATCCTCAATGGCCGAGTTTGGTTGCAATCTTTCTTGTAATGTCTAAATAAAGGTATATACATATCCACGTATATAGAGGTGTGTGTGCGTGTATGTATGTGTTTCTGTTGATGGTCTTACACAAACCACAAAGAATTTTAATGAATTATTTATAGTGCAATAAAGTTTTTTCTCTTTTTGTTTTTTTTTTTTTTTTTTTATGTTAAACAAGTGTGCATTCATCCGCCTCTTTATTCCTTCTAACAATAGCAAAACATTGCTATTCTAAGACAAGTGCTAACAATAGTTTCAATTCTTCTTCTTCTTCTTCTTCTTCTTCTTCTTATTCGTCTTTTTATAATATTGTCTACATTTTTAATGAGTTATATGTACGTAGTACACACGCTTAGTGTTTAATTTATTCCTTGCCTTCTCCTCCTCTCCCCGTCTATTTTCTCAGTCGTTTTCTTTTTTAAATTCGCACTCGTCATAGGACTTACAACAACAACCGCATATACAATTATTTCGTGCACTTGTACTGTTTGATTAGATTTTCTTACCAATTAAAATGTTTTTATTATTGTTCACCACTGACGAAGAAGCGAAAACAACACCAACAGCAACAACAACGACAAGTGCAAACTAACGTTTCCAACAACAGCATATGGATTCAATAACAAACAACGACAGCAACGACAACAATGTGTGTTATTTTCTATTGTTGCCGATTAATGCCACCACAAATACAACAAAGCTATCGAAAGTGTGTTTAGTAGTAAAACCGGTTTAAAGTTAAAACAAAAAAAACGAGAACGAGAACAAGAACGAAATAAAAACTAATTCTACACTGGACGAAATTCAGGTAAATCGTAAGAGTTTTTATAGTTTTTTTTGTTTTTTTAAGAATTCTTAGCGAGTTTATGATTAAATTTGCTTCGCAAGGGAGCTATCGCTCATCGATGAAGCAGAAAATGGATATGTCGCTGAAGCAGGAAATTCCTGATCGATTGCTTTTTCATTCTTAACTGGCCCTTCTTGCTTGCTGTTTGCCCTTAGGAATTTGGATTGGCATACGTTTGCTTCTCTTCCCCCCTATGAAAATAGGTTGCTTCTGTTGTCCTTACCGTCTCTTGAGAAACGTAGATTTATTCTTGGCGTTGGCTTCGTAATCAAAGTAATAAATGGTGCCGTCATTACTTGGAGAGATAAGTTTTAATGCTCCTTAACGCTTCTCTAGGCACTTTACCTTGGTTAAGGTTAGTCAATGTAAATACAATTATGAGCTGTTTAATCCGCTCAGAGTTGTTTGCAAGAACCTAAATAACGTCTATCACCTACTCCCATTATCGGACTCTTTAAAGTCCATTAAAGCAACTTTGCTTAATACACGTGGTCTACATAAGTCATACCTGAACGAGCTTTGAACCGTAAAAAGTCATTATGACTGGAAAATGAATTGTTGTTAACTATTTTCGGTTGCCAGGCTTATGCATGTGTGCGATGGCTCAGGGGTTCATTTGCAATTTCGTCCTGTACCGGTTGTGG
>KK502647.1:31578-69761 GCA_000688735.1 Glossina austeni
CGTTTTTTTTTTTTTTTTTTTTTTTTTTTAAAGCGTAGAGCAACGCCTTTAATCGCCTGCTTCTTTTTATTTTTATGAAAAATTTCTTGGAGAGACAAGAAAAAGAATTAAAGGGAAACACTACACGCGATCTTCAAATTCATATAGAAAATGAAGTAAGAAGCGAAATGAGAACAACAAAAGCAACATTAAAAAGAATTAAAAAAAAAAAAAAAAAAAAAAAAACGGTTGAACTACACTTCCTGGTCCCTTTGGAGTTTTGCGTGGTTCGTTTCAAGTTTATTGCAATATCGAAGGACAGAGAGAGCGCATTGTTAGTGAGCTGAGTCAAGGCTTAAGCGCAATAAAAATTTTTGACCATAAGAAAAACAAACAAAACACATAATAAAACATGAAAACTAATGCAAAACACTCAACACCAGTCAACACACTTCTTCCTAAGAGTAGCTTAAGGTAGTTTCTTGCAAACAACAAAAAATAAAAAAAAAAAAAAAAATAAGAAATAAATAAAAGAAGAAACAACAAAAAGCGGCAACGAGAAAAAAACGTAAAACCAGAAACACAGTAAAAGCAGATTTTGCACGAGTGCATAAAATGCAGACAGAAGCACACATGCAAGCAATATATGAACATACACACACACACTCATACACACATATGCACGCTAGCAATCCGCTTTCTTAACAAAGCCATTGAAATTACGGTCTTTAAATGGCATTCAGATGCAGGCTTCGACTTCAATTAGAGACCGAATGGTGAAAGGGCTTCACATGCAAGCCTAGCCTGGCTTGTCTTGTCTTATATCTCTGAATGCATGCACATGTATACGAACTGTACTTACTAATGTAATGTGTGTTCGCACTTTGCAACGGTGAATAATGCAATGTGATCAACACTCGATATTACGTACACACAAAACAAACCACGACCCGCACACCACTTTAACGATCAATTCAAATAAATCTACATGGAGGGGGGCGAGAAGAAGAAGAGCTCAAGAAAAGATTCTAAATACTTTCCTCTTTCGCGGACTTACTTACTATTATTGGCCTGCTTATCTCTTTTCTGGTTTTTTTTTTCATATTCTTCTTCATCTTCTTCTTCTTTTTTCGTTAAAATACTCTTTACCCTTTGCATGCATTTATTTTGAACTTGATACGCGCCTTCACAGCGCGTAGTTAATTTGCTTTAATGCACACATGAACTTAATCATTGAATGCTAGCGCAAATGTTTTTGCGGTTAGTTGTCGTCGTTTCTTCGTTTTTCTTTTTCTTATTTATTTGTTGTGCAACACAACAGTCAGTATTAATGCCTGGAATTGTTAATTTTTTATGGTTATTCCTTCTCTCGTGCTCGCCCTCTCGTATCTCTCTTTCTCTCACGCTCTGTCTATTTCTCATTTTTTGTTTTGTTTCTTCGTATCTTTTTTCTTCTTCTTTACATTCAGTGTAATAAAATAAATGCACCGATTGCAGTGCGAATTCTTGTTGTTATTGTTGTTGTTGTTGCTGTTATTTTCAAGTATTTGTATTTCAATTTTTTTTTTATTATTTTTTTTTTAATGCCTTGTGGTCGTCGTCTTCGTCGTTCTCGCTATCTTCGTTTATATTGCTGGTTGGCTGCTTTGCTGTCGTCACTGACGGTAATAAACTGTGTAAAGTTAGTAGGTCAGCGAAATTCACTTTGTTTGCACACAAATATACATGCGCACACACATATATGTGTATATATATATATATATATATATATATATATATATTAAATACACAGACAAATTGTTGCACAACGTACAAAAAACACGAACAATAACAACAATCGGGCACAAATTTTTTCCCTTTATCTTGCTTATAAGTATTTGCAAACAAAAATACTGGGTGCACCAGCAGCGCTGACTTAGTACGCAACCAATTTCGTCATCTTGTCAGTGCGTTTTATAGCAAATCCTTCTAAAATCTAATTATTGTCACGAAAATGAATTCCAACTTAACTAACTTAAGAAGAAAAGCTTGCCAAAGCGTTTTGCCTAAAGAGTTAATTCAATAATATTCTCGCAGTCACTTTGTGAACCGTGAGCTCTACATGCTTATTAGTCCAATTTATTAAATGTTTCGAATATTTCAATGATGCTTAGTAAACTCTTCTACTTCCGGTATATTATGCCGACTAGTTATCTCGGATCCTAATGTCCGTTGCGACTTTTTCTCAGAATCTACTCGTACTTGCGTCGTTTTGCAAAGTTTTTCCCTTTAACTGTAGGCCCATGGATTCTTCAAAGTTCATTTCTCGCATACTTCAACGTTGTTTTAAGCTCTAGAGTTCCCTCAAGCGAATGCCAAGTCTCGCTTTAAGCAGTTCTTAACAAATATCGCTTAACATCAGTATGAAGTTATAAAAGCTCTGCCCTCTCTCCTTCTCTCCCCCTGTGTCTCTTTGTCTATCTATTTCTCCTTACTCTTCCAGTACTAAAGAAGAGCAAGAATTCGAAGGACGTTATTTCCAGGGATCGCAGCATTGAAAGTAACCTTGATAAGTTGCCCGCGCAGTCGAGGAGAACGAAAGGTACGAGTTCTTCAGAAAAGGCCATCAAATAATACAGACGTCTTTTTATTCCTTTTTATAAACGCTTAAGAAAGGGAGGCACCAAAACGAAGTGCGCGATACTGAAATTTTCTTTCGAACTAAAGGTTATTTTCAAAAAAAAATTATTTACAAAAATTTTTCCTTCTCGCACTCTTGACCGATCCTGGGACTGAAATGGTCCCAAGATTACGAAAGAAGTGATCCCCAAAACGAAGTGAGCGATACTGAAATTTTCTTTCGAACTAAAGGTTATTTTCAAAAAAAAATTATATAAAAAATTTTTCCTTCTCGCACTCTTAACCGATCCTGGGACTGAAATGGTCCCAAGATTACGAAAGAAGTGATCGCCAAAACGAAGTGAGCGATACTGAAATTTTCTTTCGACCTAAAGGTTATTTTCAAAAAAAAATTATATACAAAAATTTTTCCTTCTCGCACTCTTGACCGATCCTGGGACTGAAATGGTCCCAAGATTACGCAAGAAGTGGTCGCTGCCGGAATTCTACATTGGTTTCTAATTTAATATTATTAATTTAATTAATTAAATAAATTAATTCGTCTAATCTGGTTTCGTTCGTGCCTTTAGCTCCAGCTTCTCCGGCTTAGTAAAAAGTGCGTAAAATAATTAGAATTTCAAGGAAAATATTTTCAGAGAGCTTCTTCTTCTTTTTTAAAAACGATACAAGAAGTCGCATTAATAACGGGAGACCTACAAATAGGTTTACATATCCAACGATCGTAAAATGAAGTAAACGAAGAGAAGCAAAATTTTATATTATCATGAATCTCTATGCTCGCATTAATTTTGGGCCTACCACGGCAATTCCAAGTTCAAAAAGTCATGGCTTAGTCCAGGAGAGCCATCCACATCGACACTGAAACGAAATTTTCATCACCCATGAACGTTTTGCTGTGCATATGGTCAGACACATACGAATCATCAAGGTGTGCATTGTAGTCTGAGTTGCTGAAGCCGAATGAAACGGTTATGAATGAAAATGTATCTTACACACATTGCGGACCAATATCAACTCTACCTTTACAATAAAACAAGTAAAAGAATGCCATTCGATTTTGACCGGAACTTTTGCACCCATTGTCCTAAAAAATTGTAAAAAACAAATAGGAAAAAAATTAATTCTCCTACTCTACAATACTAGATGGGCGGGTGTAGCTGATTTTTGCCATTTTTTAGAACAGAAGTTGAAATTTATATCGTGCATCTGCTGCAGCTTGTGAGTAACGAGTAAAAATTAATGAAAGTGCAAAGGCTTTTGTTGCACAGGCGTGTGGGCGTTGTAGAGATGTCCTTTGACCGCTTCTCGTCATTTTCAAATCCCTTTGCAAAGGACAAACGCTTTTTGGAGTCGACAAACACAGGACTTTGCAGATGGACAGACGGACATTTTAAGGTGCATTTCAAATTCGAAACTGGCCAAGAATTTATATACTTTAAGATTAGTTTTGCGCTTTACATTGCAGGCATTGAAAAAAAAAATTATATTTTGATATCGCGTAGGCGTAGTCAATTTTTTCCGGTCTTCGTATAGGTACTATTGGCATAGCCCGTAGAACACACACTCAAAGTTTTGTAGATTTATCTGCTATTGTTTGTGAATAATTTTTTATTCCTTTTGACACGTAGAGATATTCTCAGTTTACAAGGGACTTTAAGTGCGTCCTTCCATCGATTTGGTTCATTTTCAATACCAAATCGCGTGCAAAAACTTCTAACGTTTCAGCCAAATTTGAAGGCGATAGATTGGCGAGAATGTTTAAAGCAGACATTACATAGGTAGACAGACGGACGGACAGACAAGCTTAAACTGATTCAAAATTTGATGCTAAGCAAAAACGTCGTTTCCTTCTGGGTGATGCAAACTATTTCACAAAATTAATAGACCCCTCATCTTACGATGGATGGTGGATATGAAAAAGTAAAATTACATTTTGTTGACGCCTCCCATGGGAAGAATTTCTAATCTAAACGATTCGATATGAGAGAAGTAAACTATTATTAAGAACTGCTTCCAAGTTTAATTTGTATTACAAAAACAACAACAACTATCAAGCAATTCCTTCTATTTTATCTCGCTCTGTTAGAAGCAAAAAAAAAAAAAAAGAAAAAAAAGACAAGCGGAAAACAATTGTTATATTTTGGTATGTAAAATATGTTTGTAATGAAATGACACGTTCTAGTAAGTCAGTTATTAACAATTACAAAATATACTCGCATTTTCGATAAGCAAAGTGATTGCCAACTGAACACGTTTGCTTAGGATAGAAAATTCCAATAAATTACGTTAACAGATTAGCAGAGATTAGATGAGAGTGCGAGAGAGAGAGAGAGAGAGAGAGAGAGAGAGGGCTAGAAGTAGAAAGGGAGACCGAATGGAGATAAATAAGAGAAAAAGTGAATTTTATTAAACGAGAAAAACTTACTATAATTTAAAGCGTAACAAACAAATGACTAAAACACAATGTGGAGTTGTAAGTACAGTTACATAAAAATTTTTAAATATTTAAAATTTTATGCGAAATAAATCCGAATTACATAATATAATGCAATCATTTTACATATATATGTGTTTAGCTGTAAGCGCAAATTAAATTTTTAAAAACGTTTCCCAGCACAAAACATTATTTTAAACATTTTTATGTTCTGGTTCACCTTCAACAAGTTCAGTGGAAAAACAATAACAGCACAGCGCGCACAGCTCGTATCCACAACGATTTACAAATGTGTTCGCTTCAGTTTAAAATGCAAGCGTTACAACTTCTTGAAGACCAAATGCAGCTTACAATCGCATATACATATACATATATATATATATATATATATGCGATCTATATGTGTGCTTAAGCATTGGTTTTATATGCATTCACGTTTATATGTATGTGCGCTTATATTCATTTCCAGTTTATTTTCAGGCGAATCTATACGAATTGAAGTTAAACTTGGATTTTATGCAATTCTTTGTTGCCGGCTCTTTCTACCCTCACTCACCCCTCTCTCTCTCTCTCTCACTATTCGATTAAATTCAGCCGCAACAGTAGTCGTCAGTTATCCCATTTGCATGTAAGACAGACATACGTGCATGTATATATGTTTATGCATAAGTGCATATGCACATGTATGTATGTATGTATGTATGTAGGTATGTAAGGTAAATTTATACCTTTTGTGAATGCACAGAAAAGCACAGGGTGTTAAAAGGGAATTTATAATGAAAAAGATGATGTCTCTTAACCCACTAAACGCGATTAATCGATTTACTTAAAAGACGGAAGGAAGCGATTAGAAATGAAGAACACTGGCCAACAGTTAAGAAAATTATATTTGCTCGATGATAGCGAGCGACGGCTGCCTTTCCAAGTTTCTTACGATTTCAATTGATTAACCGGTGGCGGCCAAATATAAGCGGTCGTCGATGATTTATGATTGATTAAAACGGTCAGAGGTTTGTTTTTTTTTTCTCATTTAGGCTCGGACTCGTTGCTGAAATTTTCATTTCCAAACTCGATTTGTAGAAATGAACTCGGAAACGATGTTCGAAATTTCAGTTTTTTATCGTTAAAAATGCATACAAGAGTAAGACAGACGGACGATATGAGTCCATTTGATCCTTAATCGTCGAGGAGTCGAGAATAAGCTCACCTTACTGCATGTCTTATGTGGAACAACAAAAAGACCGAATTAATTGCCAAAAGGCACGAGTGCTTTAGTAGATCCTGAGCCTGCTCCTATGCAAGAGTGAATCATATTTTAAAAGCTTGCACTTGCGCTTGCAAGTCGGCCACAAAGGTCTGCGAATTAATTATGTGTCATATGGCACCGCAACAGTTCAACTTTAAATAAGGAGCGGATTGATGAGGAGCACGAAACTCGATGGGTTCTCCAGTCATTTCAACATTCACAGCGACTTACACACATTAGCCGAAGGAGTCATTACAAGCGGTTGAAAGTAGCTCCGTGCACTAATAATTTTCAAAATTGTTAGCTTTGTTCCAATCACGGCAGCTTAGAAAGAAGTGCTGGATATATTGGATGTAAGAAACTCTAAAGAGAACAAAACGAAAATATTATCCGGTAATGCTTAGCATACTAGTGTCTGTGCCACACCTTTAAGGGATAATTGTTTAAATATGGTACACTACTGGCCTAAGATATTTCAAATTACAACAGCGATCGATAAAAAGCCTTACGTTACGTTGTTGAGAGAGTTGAGAGGCAAAGCAAGTGGAAGGACTGTTAAATTCTTGCGAAACATGTTGAATTTTGGTTAGAGAAAACACGCAGTCATCGTCTGATATAAACGATATTCAAAATATAAATTATATGCGAAGCATCCGCAAGCTTGAACTAAAATAATCGCTCATTGCTTTGATAAATTCGCAACTTATCTGAAGAGATGCGAATTGAATTAATCGAAGCCCATTGTTACACTTACTTGCCAGCAGGGGAATGCCTATGTGAAATTTTTCGAAACATAACTGACTTTCCGTGCTTTCTTTTTGCTGCACGCAACGGAACAATTCTTCATAGATTATATTCTGGGATCTGAATTTTTATAAACTAAATCTTAATGACAGATGTGACAGGGGGTTTGCGTAGGTCCCTGCCGTGGAGACTAAACCCTACGGTGCCCGATGGCACACGGAGTGAGAAAGCGTCACTCACGCCCCGCTGGAGGCAGGGAGGCTACCAAGCAGTTCCAAATCAAGGGCATGTGTATGGCATGCCCTTCCTTCTGACGGAGGCGAGGCCTATCTAACACCTCAAATCTTGATGACAATCGGACGTTTCCCCTGGCAATGGACTTAGCAATCGAGATCGTTGTTTGCCTTGGCTTTAATGCTCGCTTTTTCGACGGAAAAGAAATGCGGGTAAAGGCAGGCTGTCCTCAGAGATTAGATTAACTGATGGGGTGATTGAACCCTCCTCCCTCCCTTTTCTCCTCGAAAGGTGCTCCCTCGTAGAAGCACCAAGACATTGCTAAAATAGCGCATTTGGTGGTGGACTCTAGTTTGCAAGTTCCTGACAACATTTTAATGGCGGCTTTTTCTCTTTTGTTAAGGCTTGCATCGGTGTAAAGGCAGAATTGAGGTCATTTTCGAGAGCGCTTGGTGACCACCAAATTGATGGGTTTGAAAGAAATGCCAATAGAAGGACGTACGAACCGATCTAAATTAAATCGAAACTGATCTCTTGAGTGCACTCTTTATGCTTTTCTAAATTTTTGATTTTGATTACAATTGAAATAAAAACGCAATTGTGAAAAAGAAAGAAAATGTGAGATAAAAAATACCGTACGATTAAAAGTCACGTATTTGATAAAAACTACGCTATGTAAAAACTGGCTAATGCTGCAAAAAATTAAATTTTTCAAAATCTTGGCGAAGTAATAAAAGCATACGAATAAATAAAAACTGTCGGCGTCATAAAATACAGGCGCCTTATGCAGCGAGCGATTAATGAAGCGATTAACGGAAATTCACTGCCAATAAATGGCAAATCCATTATGCAAGCGAGCTATGTGCTCATGTGTGGGGAAACCAAGCGGATAACAGAATTAACGAAAGAAAACTTAACAATAAAAAATAGTCTTTTTTATCACCTTTCCAAGGTATGGCTGGCTTTGCTCGAGGGCAAGGAATGGAGGAATCCCAAGTAAGGGCAAATTGTTGAAGCATGTTTTTAGGCTTAGTGGACTGAAGTGTGCGTGCAGTTGCTTTAACTTCCTACCTACACTCTTAGGCTATTCGCACTCTAGCAGGACGAAACTAACTGAAAGGATACTAGGGATATAGCGTATGTGAAGAAGAAGGAAATTTTATGTAGTCATATAATAAATAATTTCTACGACGCATTTATCGCAATTGTGAGTAGAGATGGAATAAAACTCATTTTGAGATAAATCCTTAGCAGGAAACAATTCTTCATTAGTCAAAAGGAGATGCAATGCTTTCCAGACATCTTTAGATGGCTGACAAAATTTAACACTAGTCTCCATGCTTCAATGCGAATCGATTTTTTTACTATTGCGGGTAAATGACGCCAGCTTTTAAAACTGACTCTTGGAGTGCAAGCGGTAGTTAATGTTCAGCACAAGAGGAGAAGCTAATCTCATGCAATGATTTAGAAGGTGTACCGAAATATCTCTTGAATCTCTCTCGAATTGCCTAACAGTTTACATGTTTAGTGTTCCGCCGTCCTACCCGACATTTGAGATTAAGACTTTGGTTGTAGAGACAGTGAGTGCTCGGTCGGTGCAGGCATAACACTTATCGATTGGGCACACCCACTAGGCTGCGGTCGCCATACTCGCTTTAATTCTATTTTTCTTGACTTCTTCCTGACCATTGCCGTGTTACGCGACCAGGGGACCGCATCCCCTGAGTGATTGGTTATATTAAAAAAAAAAAGAAAAAATGCAAACGGGGGAAAAAACTTCCCAAACGTAAGATGATGAGCAAACCCAGTACTTTTATGAAAAAAAAATATATATCTTAGTTCTCTCAGGCTTTGTTTCTTCTTTTACCTAGAAATACTTTGCCACTTTATTTTACTTTTGGACCAGAAGAGTTAAATAGAATGTAGAATAGATCTAAAACGACCTCGCAACGAAGCAAACAACCAACAAAATACTTCATATTGTCGTATATTCTGCAATTGTAGATGTAAAACATGTTTTTCCGGTCTTACTTCCCCTTAACTAGTTGCAGTGAAGAATAAATCGTTGGTTAGTTCTTCTCATCCGTCACAACACAATCAAGTGAGATTAGTGAAGAGCCTGAGGCGCGATCGCGAAATTAATTGGCGCATTGTACTCGCATACGGAAAGTATTGTTTCATTTGATTAAATGGAATATTTTCGCAACATTAGCTATTATGGCGACCTAAAAAAAAAAAAAACAGAAACCTTACGCACGTTTGTATCTCATATTAAATCGGAGAAAAAATGTAAATGCAAGCACGATTCCCATGTTTTGTATGAGGTAAATGTGTCATTTGCTTTATTAAAATGGATTGACACACACACACACACACACACACACACACACGCACAAAGTCGTAAAACACACATCGCGTATGTGTTATTTCAATGAAATCGGAGCGAATAAAAGCAGCACAACAATGCAGCGCGTAAAGCAAAGATAGATATTTTCATATAAAAAAAAAAAAAAGTAAGAAAAAGTAAGAAAAAGCAGATAACTGTGTTATCATTCAAAGCTTATCTAACAAACACAACCAGCACCAACAACAATAAGAGGGAAGAAAAAAATTTATGGAAAATACAAAAATCTCTTCTTAAATTCGCTCGAGCTGAAGAAGATTAATAATGATTGTTGTGTTCGTGTATGTGTATTGCATAACGGTAAATAAAAAACACGAAATAACCCAAAAAAAAAAAAAAAAAGGAAAAGGAGGAAGAAGGAAGGAGAAGCGGTAAAGCGAAAATTAAAAAAATAAATAAAAATATTTCAGTGTCTAATACAAAAAAATAAATGTTTTTTTTTTTCTTTATTGTTTTTGTTGCTTTTGAGTTCAGTTCTCAGTTCACCACAGTACACAGCACAGCTGAGAAAAAGTACAGATTCCGTTTTTTTATTTATTTACTTATTTTTTTCAAATCGAGTTCAATAACCTGTGACCACCACATGAAAACATTATACAACAACAAAGTAATAAAATAACAGCAACAAAAATAACAATAACAACATGATCGTCATCGTCATTACCATCATCATAAACACAACACAACACAACACAACAAAGCAAAGCAAAGCAAAGCACAGCAAAGCACAGCACAGCACAACACAAATTCAAATCCAGCCAGTCAAACACAAGCATTTACACACACACACACGTCGTAGGTAGTAAGTAAGTATATGCGATAGCGGCATGAATGCATGAAGCATTTGAATGCGAGTACTGTAGAGTATTATATGAGCAAAGAACACAAAAACAAAAATAAAAATAACAAAACAAGAAGAAATCACCGGTAAAATTACGTTTACGGCTTGCTTCTGCTCTTCCTACTACTACGACTACTACTGCTGCTGCTATTGTGTGATGGTTAGCCGTTTTGTTATTATTATTATTATTGTTGCCGTTGTTGTTGTTGTTGCTGTTGTTGTTGTTGTTGTTGTTGACGTTATTACTAACATTGCTCTTCTGGGTATGTCTAGTACTGGTAACGCTGCTCTTACTGTTGCTGTTATTGCTGCTGCTTACATAACATACAATATCAAACAACAAATGTACACAACAACTACTAATATAACGACAACAAGAATAACAATAACAGTTGAATGAAAGAAATAAACTTTTAGCAGAGCACAAAACAAAAAGACGTATTTCAAATATGAAGGATACACATATCATCATCATATATACACCAACCACCAACCCTCAGCCTAACCACACACAAACTAATCATCTATTGTATGTACATAACAGTCAGTCAGTCAGTCAGTCAGTCAATCAGTCGTACTGATATATGTGCCAAGTTGCATGGTGACTGGAAACTACGATATGTACACGTTCGACTTTATTGATATGACTAATTGGCTGTCTGGCTCGCTAACTGACAAAGACTGCTCTCTTCTTCCCTTCACTGCCCCCCCTCCTAATCGCCTTCTAGTCAAGCTTCGTTTTTCTGCTGCTGTCATAACGAAACGAACCCTAACTTCCCTCATTTCCACAATCACCCGCGCACAATAATCTACATAAACATACTGACAGACTGTGTAATATGCCGGAAGAAATGAAGTTTAAGACGCAAACAAAACATAAAAAGCGCATACGCAAGAGTAACACATTAGTACACTTGTAAGCATTCCATCAAAGCTTTTATACGGCATTGCGTCTTGGTTAGGGCTTTGCTTTATTGTAAAAAGAAAAAACGAGGGAGAGAGAGAGAGACAAAAAAAAAGAAAACTAAACATACCAGACAACCTGGCAAAAGTACTGTGTGTTCATGTGCATGCTATGAAACAGAGTAAATGCGAAACGACATATGACACAGCAGCGTATGAAAACGCAGTCTTATTGTGCTTAAGGACATATGCACATATGTACCTATGTGTTCAATTCAATATGTTTTTGATTTCTTTTCTATACTCGCAGAAAACAAACAAAACAACACACAACACGGAGAAATTTCAAGTCATTCAAATCATTCATTACGTATTGTTTAGTTTGTGATTTGAATTGATCCAACACATTGCAGTTCCAAAAAACAATACACGTCCCCCCACCCCACTCCTCCTCACACCTTCACATCTTCTTGTCTCGCCTTACCGTCGTTGGTTTGTGAGCTATTGACTTGACGAGAAAGAAATTGTGACAACTAGTCACGAAGCAATTGCAGTGACAGAGAGACAGAGCGGCAGGGGGAAGAGCGATTACTTCATTCTTCTTTCACTGGCGGTCTTTAAATTTCAAACGATGGAGAATTGATGACTGAAAATGAGAATTCTTTCTATTTTCATAGATGGCCAGTAAGAAAACAAAAAAGTCAAAACAAAAAAGAAAAAAAAACGTTTTCCACGCGATAAGACGAGAGTTGCTTAAGTTTGCCGCCTCGATCATAACCTTATTTCCGCAAGAAAAGTTCTTGCTTCCGAGCCGTGCTTGGCTTCTTTTCCTGCCAAGAAGAATAAATTAAAAAAAAAAAAAAACCTAACAGAGACGCATATAAAGACGACAGAGAAAGTGAGTCTGGGGCAGAGGCATAATAGATTATGAACATGAAGATTGGAAGCCACCTTTGGACCCAAAGTTTTATGTAACTTTGACAATTATGCGAACGGTTGCTCTGCCGTTAAGGCAGACAGCCTTTTAGGTTAGATCCCCCGTCGCCTTTTTCGTTCCGTTCCAATCTGACACAGAACAGAGTGAACATTCAGCTTTTCAAAGGCTTTCTTATCAACGTAACTTACTGTAAAATTTCCTTATAACTAATGTCCACAGCGACGTTGCAATCAAATTTCGAGTAAAATTTTCCTTTTTTTTTTTTTTGAGTTTTACTCCCAAGCCCATGACGTAATTTTTAAAAAAACTATTCTGCTCTCCAAAATTTGTTTGCATTGCTTTGGTTTTTTTTTCGAGAAATTTCTTTTTGTTTTAAATTATGAAAATTGAAGCCGATTGTCAAGGAGACTTGGGAATTGTTATGACACCGTAACAATTTGTCAGCTTTAATTTCTTTATGTGACACCTAGCGAAGTAGTTGCGATAGTGATTGTGGTAGTGTGGTGTTGTCGGTATTGGTGTTGCTGGTGTTGTTGTTGTTGTTGTTGTTGTTGTTGTTGTTGTCGGCACTTGATGATAGCGGAATCTTATGTAATATATAAAAGTACATATTAATAGTGTTTTTGTTGTTGTGGCTGCCTTTGTCAACATCTGTGAATGGCACTGACACCAAAATGTCAAAAACCGCATATAAACAATGACATCTCAAAAGAATGAAAACATAGTTTATTTTTTTATAATACAACAACAACAACACCAATCTTAAGAAGAAGATACCCGTGTTAGGTACATTCTGCGCTTTAATTTATTGTAAAAGCAAATTCATGGACTATGTACTCATAGATATCTATGCGAACAGGCAAAAACATTCCTATGTTTATGTTAAAGCATTTGTGTAAATGAAAAAATTCCATTAGTAGCTGTAATTAATTTAATGAAGTAACAAATTTTCTTCGCAAAAAAGAAAAAAAAAAAACAACGTAATCGTCTAAACCATTTGCCCAACGCAGTGATTCTTCACCAAGTCATGGGCTTTTTTTTTTGTGCAACTTTGAACCATGTCCTACCAGTCAGTTGCGTGCCTGATACTACTCATACTACTTGCAACATGCATAGCATAATACCGTAGTCCAAGAGAAGAGTCTTTTTTTACAATACCTACAATACCTACAGTATATCTGCGATATCTGCGCAAATGTTGCTTTGTAACCCACAATTAATTATTACATTTTTTCTGGTAAACCAAAAAAAAAAAAAAAAAAATTTAACTTTCCATGCTTTCCATGATGATGACTACTCAAGTTAAAAAGTGGGTTAAGAGAGGCAAGAGCAAAATTTACTTACTTTACTTATCTATCTACCTAATAAACCAGAAGAAAACATAGTCGAAGAAGTTGGAGATGAATGAGATCGAAGTTGCATTTGGCGAAAGAAATAGAAAATAAAAACGTAAAAGGAAAAAGATAAAGATAAAGATAAGGAATACACACACAAATACCTAAACATAAAAGTCAGCTTGATTAGTGCCGAGATGTAAGACACTCAGTAGGTCACAATGTATAACACAGAATGAAGCATTGGGAAAATAGATCATGCCAGTAGTACTCTATGAATAAAACTGAGCTTTGATCGCCACACGAATCGCTAGCATAGAGAGATATTAAAGCAAAGCGAGCACACACGCACCACACAAACTGGAACGAATAGTGGCATAGAACACAGTATAAATGAATTAAATCTTAGCTTTAGAGCTTAAGTTTAAAACTGGGTTACACTAAACTTCCCGTACAACTGCAGTAACATGAAACCTGTGAGTAAATTTAAATTCATATTTCTGGCAAAATGTAATCCATCATTGGAATGTTGTTGGTGGGAAAAGACCGTGAACGTCGTGAATGAAGTAAAACTCATATGAAGTAAACTTGCAAAAAGTTACCAATAGATTAAAGGCTGCGTACACACAAAGGTTCAATAAAATAAAGGACGAAAGGTCGAAAATAAAGCTCTCGAGCTAAAAAAAGCGAACACCCGTGTACTTTAACTTCAAATAAAAGGCAGTTAAAGTGGAATAAGTCTTTCTAGGTTATGGAATATAAATCAAAAAGGTGAAAAAACAGGAAAAGGAAAAAAGAAGAAGAAGAGCAATTAAGAAAGAAAGCATCCTCACGTTAACGGTTGCTTTGTTTTCCACAAAATAATCACCGAATTACTAGGTAACTCATCTAAAGAAATTGTCGAATAAGGCGAAAAGCATATTGCACTACACACAAACGATTGTCACACATTGCTAGAAAATTTGACTGATGACATTAGTAGAACTCAACCACGCTTTATAAGTTTATAAAATGTTCTCGTGAACTTTCGTTTCAATAAAGGAAAGCGTGCCTGCCTCACTTATAGTAAATAAATATATTGACAATAATTGAATTTCTTGCAAGTTCTTCTTAATGGCATATCTCTTAAAATGGCTTTGAAGGACACCCAAGATCCAAGAATAAAGTAAATAAAGTAAATGAATTTTTCAAAATTCAGAGGAATCTTCTCAAAGTGCATAATGGACTAAAGCGGAAAGGGGAAAGGGCCGCCTTCTGTAAAATGATGTTTGGAGAAATAAATGCTGCAAGCAGCCCATGTCCGCAGAAATGAAAATAAATTCATTCGAGAGAATTTGTGACCACAACATAAGTATGTAACTCTAATAGCTCGATCAAAATAAACCAGAAAAGCTAGAAGAAAGCGCAAAAATAGATTTCCGCGCTATTCAACTAACTTGTGTTCCTCGTACCTTTGAAGTTGAATGCCTTTCAATTAATTTCATTCTAATGAGCCTCCACTCACTTCAGGAGTCTTTCAAGCCAATCACGCACTTAGGACCCATTTTGTTTACCTTATGCATTAAGGGGGTCATGACTTAAATGACCTTGATGACGTTAAACGATTCTCTTCTTTTTATTCTTGAAATAT
The DNA here is from genome assembly GCA_000688735.1 of Glossina austeni. Lineage (NCBI taxonomy): Eukaryota > Metazoa > Arthropoda > Insecta > Diptera > Glossinidae > Glossina > Glossina austeni. The sequence continues at coordinate 46,884 of KK502647.1, forward strand.
ATCTTAAGTAACATCATGGTGCTCGTTCAAATCTATGACATTAAACGACACGGAAAACGGAATACTTTAGTCTTACAAGCTGGAAGGAAGGGGTGCTTCCCTAGATCTGTGTGTTCTGTTCGACCATAGACTTCGTTACAATTTACATATTGAACATACTGTACATAAGCGAGGCAATTCGACGACTCTTTCGTTAGCAAACGACTGTTCGACTTTACGAGTTTGGCGTCTCGAGTCGTTTGGTCACCTTCCCATGTTGGGTCAATTAAATTCGAACAAAAGCAATACTTGCTCTCTGTGCTACGAAATTTAAGCAGAAGCCTTCATGTCCATCTTGCATCGTACAAAAAGGGGACTCAACAAGCGTAGGTTTGTGTTAGTCATTACCTTCTTGATTGCGTTGTTAGGTGGTATTATCGACCCAACAGTTTTGCTCCAATATTCTCATACGTCCGTCAAGTAACTACCTTTTTTTAAAACTTAGTGAATGCAAATTCACCTACGAACTTTTTTAACTCACTTAGGGTAGCATTTGTAAAAGTTCAGATGATTTTTATAACCTAATCTCCTTAGTGGGTCCTCTAATTTCACTAAAGCTGTTCTTCTTTACATCCGCATATTTTACTTGTATTGTTGTCTAATCTCAGTGCGCTGGTGGTGTTGTGCTTCCTTTCATTATTAGATCTAATATCTCATTAATTGCATAATAATTTTAAAATTGTTTTTTTTCTTTCTGCACTTTGCAGTCTATTAATGCGTAGTTTAGCTGAATCGAAACTGATTAATGTATGCGTAGGAAATAAATAATAAATTCGGCTATTCAATGAATGACAAAATAAGATCGAAAGAGTCTAACAATCTGTGGTCTACAAACATTGAAGCCCATCTAAACCAAGCCGCTAACGCATACAACTCGACAGCATTACTGATTAAGAGAAAGCTTATATACTGAATGGAACGATTGCTTGCTTGAAAAGAAAGCGATCAACGCGATGATAGTGAAAAGCAAAGTTTAATAAAGACTGGATCAAGTCAAAGTGTACGACCTTTCTATAGCTCAGCAAGAGAAGACACGTGTCATTAAAGAATTCCCCCGTTCGTCAAATGTGGGTGTATTGACAATATTTGTTATCCTATCCCATCCCCATCCCCATCCCTCACATATTAATTTATTATTTCTTTCGTACAGGTTTCAACTTAACATTAATATTAACGTTTCTAAAGTTTATCATACTTTGGCAAAACAAACATTATCAATATGTTTGTTTATCCTTAAAAGGCTCTCTCCTTTCTCTCTCTCTCGTTCTCTCTCTCTCTCTTTCTCTTTCTCTGTCCCTCTCTATCTACCTACCTACCTATCTATCTATCTCTCTCTGTCTTTGCCATTTAATGTTCAAGTGCTGCAACTTGAACAGAATGATGGGAACGCAGAGAATATGGAGAAAGACCCACACAATGCATAAGTAATTCAATCGAAAAGTAAATATTTAATTGAACGAAAAACTTTTCATATGAAAAAGTTGTAATAACGTATTTGTATAATCATCCACCCACCCCCGCCCAACCACTCTCCTCTGTTTCTATTGCCATGCATAACTGCTATGCACAAAAACAAAAAAAATAAAATAATGGAAAGTTCGACTGGGCGGTTTTTTTTTTATAATTTTTCTGAAAGGGAGAAAATTGAAAATGCACTTTAGATCACTTACAGATTTATGAAATTAAAATTACATTTCAAAAGGGATTCAATTCAAAGGCTACTTGCTGCTAAAGGCCAGTCAGTCGCAACTAAAGAAGAGAAGAGCGCTTGAAAAAAAAGAAGGAAAAAGTTGACCACAAAATCGTATTAGTCTTAAAACCAAGTACGCGTTCTAACTCATATGAAGTTCACCCGATACTTTTGGAGTATTTCAAGAAACATGTCAATGGACCGAAAAAACCCAGTATTTTTAGAGCATTTTAAGAAACATGTCAGTGGACGGAAAAAGTCCAATATTTTTAGAGCGTTTTGAGAAACGTGTCAGTGGACGGAAAAAGTCCATTATTTTTAGAGCATTTTAAGAACCGTGTCAGTGGACGGAAAAAAGTCCAAAATTTTTAGAGCGTTTTGGGAAACGTGTCCATGGATCAAAAAAGACAAACCGCTTCCACTGATCTCGTTTTATATATTTTTCTAGATTAACCTACAGAGTGGACAGTACTGAGTGGACTATGGCAACTTGAACGTCAACTAAGCGAGAGATTGAGAGGTACCACCAGCAAATTAATTGCAATCATTCACATAATCGACATCATCTTTATCGAGCTTATGAACATGAAGCTCTTAAGAAAACTTTGTATTAAAAACTCATAACGTTACTGTATACTGGATCTTATCATTTACAACAGGCCTGGTTCCATGCTTCTCTTATATACATTGAAAAAAAAAAAAAGTTTTGCGTTTATTTTGAAATTTTAATTTCTTTTCAACGCTTTCCGGTCTGGTGATCCCAACACTTGGTTTGAAAATCACTTCACTTTCCATCTCAAGCTTTCAAAATTTAAAATTTATAAATAAAGCATTGTACAGGTTGGCGATGACTGGCAAATCGAGTCGAAGTCGAAGTCAAGATAAATGATATAAAACATTATGTGCGTCACTTCCTGAACGTTGAAATTAGTATACCCTCATATTCATTGCCCAACGGTGGATATATTAAAAAAACTGAGGCATCTCGCATAAATGTAATTTAAAATGCAGGCGAATTAAATGAGATGCTGGTGGTGGTTGTTTTGAGTCAGTTTTTAGTTACTGCATCATGCAACGGTTATTGCTTTGCTGCTTTTGTTAGGGTTTGTTATTGATATTGAACTCGACTGTCGCGCGGCTGTTCTGGACCATTTCGTTTTTTTTTTTTCTTTTTTTTTTTGAACCATAAATTTCGTCTGGAAAAGCAACTGTAAATAAAATAACAAACTACAAGCGCAAACGAACTTGGAGAAATATAGAACGCCACAATGCACAATGCGGTTGCTATGCACCGCACATCGGTTATGGGAAGCGAGATGTGTACACATGCAGAGTGAATAGATAAATATTCGCATCCTTTCGCTTATATCATAAATTACAGGCTATGGCGGGTGCAATGAAAGTGTCTTGCGTGTATGAGTAGGTGTTCGCTACGTTATAATGCATTAGGTTAATGCTAAGCCCGACTTCCACTTGTTTGTCTATCTTCCTATCGGTGAGTAAGTCGATGACCATGTCTTTAATGGAATTATTTATGTCATAGAACAAAATTAGTTAAGTATGAGTCCAACTAATACTTAGACTTACAAATTGGCTAAGCTAGCAACAGTCACTCTCTCTTTATTTTCATAGCATCGTCTCCCCCCTTTTTACGGAAAAATGCATTTTTACTTTATTCCTTTGATGGATGATTGGTTTGGTCGGTGGGTTGGTTAGCCGAACCGATTGCTCTTCACTTCTGCACTCATGTTAATTAAAATCAACAATCGCCATTGCACCAAGCAGGAAAATACACATACACACACACACACACACACACACACACACACACACACACGAGCATTTGCACAGAGACACATATATGCCACATGTACATTGCAGACGGTTATGGTTATGGTTAGCATCGGTCAATACGAAGGAACCATAAGGTGGCTATGGTGAAGGCACTAGCGCTGCTAGTAACACCATCACTGACCAAATTTAATTTATGATGAGAAACATAAAAGAACTGACAGATTAAGCAGAACAGCGTACGCATCGTTTGAATAACGAGACATGTTATAGATTATATATGAAAATCTTGTTCTATCTTGTTGGCATTCCATTAACGAAGACTTTTAAAGTGAACGAAAAATTGAATGCGAAACTTCAATCAGCAGAATTATTGAGGTAAACCATAGCAAAGCCCTTATGTTTAATTGCAAAAAAAAAAAATAGATCAACAGAAATGCACGAGAATTTCCAAAAAGGAAATCCGGTAAGAAAATTATATTCGGCCGTTGACGAATCTCTTACACGTTCCGATACTTTCATTTTCCGCCCAGGAGAATATTTACCCCAGGCATACAAAAAAAAAAAAAACAGACAGAAGAACAGACCGCGACATGCTTAAATCGGCTTAGAATTTGATGCCCATCAAGAATATATGTTCTCTGGAGCTTTCTGCTATGCTAAGTGTACTGTTGTGTAACAGCTAATGTTTGTAAAAAACCTCTCTGGGTGTCTAATTATCCAACTACTGACTTTATTGTTTTTAGGGTGACTTTTAAGTGCCACTTGAAGAGGATCCGAGGTTGTCGAGACGGACGCACATGTCATTGCTGAAGTGGCCAGATCGGGAGATATGGGGGGCTTTCAAGTTTTGTCCCACTCCATTGCAGGCGGTTATATCTGAAAGACTTAAACGGCCTTTCTCTTATCAAAACAAACGGACGGACGAAACGTACTTGCCGGGCGGGTAGATTATATAGAACTGGGATGGGGAACTTCTGCACACTACGTTACCTATGGTTGCCTTCGGCCGGCGATTTTTATTGGGAGAGACACAATGCAAGACATCTTGACAAAATGGATGCACTATCCTCATCCTTCGGTGACGGGTATAAAAATTAACAACGCATTGAGTAGACCGCTTTAAATCGGGCTGATCTTGCCTTTAGTTTCCCTTAGTTTATGTATTGCACTGTAACTGTGTAAATTATCATAAGTTCAATATCAAATCCAAACTATATAATTATTATTATAATTATTCAATAATTAAATGGGACTCTTTCTCGATAATCGTTTTGGCTAAGTTGACGAATACATATGTGTTAACTCCTTCGCCGGGAATCTTTTTTCAACATCTCATCACAAATAGAAGTTTCTTATAGTCTAGTCGTCTAGTCGTCGCTACATACGCTGTTACGTCAAGCTTTAGAATGTGTGGTCCAACTTGGGAACAATTTTCAAAGAGAAAACGAAAGCATATCCACGTCTGGGGCTGGCTGGCTGTGAGCAGAGCAAAGGTTTTAAGTTTAACATCACGCGCTCACGTGCTTCGGCAAGCAGAGCAGCGATCTGGCAGCCAAAGAAACAATCGCACAGTCAAAGAGTCATTTACGTTTTCATTCTTAAAATAAGCTAAAAAAAAAAAAAGATGTTCGTTGCTTTATGTGAGTAAATGTTTTTTCAAAAAGATAATTACGAACAGGACAGAATGTCGTTCCATTGGTCCATTCGCCATTTACGTTTTCATTCTTAAAATAAGCTAAAAAAAAAAAAATTTGTTCGTTGTTTTATGTGAGTAAACGTTTTTTCAAAGAGATAATTACGAACAGGACAGAATGACGTTCCAGTCGATATTTGCTATGAATGCAAGTTCCGAATGTGAAAATGAAAAATACATAAAAATAGCCAGCGGCGGATGAATTAATTAAGAAGAGCTTTTTCTTTGTTTAGATCGTTTTATGTTTTCATTGTTTTAGACTATTTCGACTATTTTTAAATTCGATTTGTAACCGTTAACCTCCAGTATAATCCGCGAATTTCAATAAACAATAAACGCAACAGAAGGACGTATGTAAGCCGATACCAAAAGTAAGTATATTCGTAGGTAAAAGGAGTGGAAAAACCAACATATGGTACGAAATAAGGGAGCGCAAGAATGTATTTGACTTTTAATTCAACTTTTCAATGTTTTCTTTTTTCAAATGCATAGAGAAAACCTGATAACTGTTCATAACTACTACTATGCATACACACAACACTTGACCCATAACGTTCAATCTGAAATGAATTTTATGCTTGATTTGAAAATCAATACCAACCAGCAGAGTTCGACAAGAAGAATACCATTATACAGAAAGGGGTAAAAATTAATTATGTACATAAGTATTTGAAAAGAAAAAAAAAAAAAACAACATTTTATGTCCTACAACACAAGCGCAAACAAACAAAACGCACAACGATCTTAAAGTCACCCCTTTAATAAAAAAAAAAAAAGAAGGAAAATAATAATAATAATAAAATAACGCCTGAAGATAGACAATGCGAAAGTGAAGAGGAACTGTATGAAAAGCTGTAGAGACAAAGTGCGTAGATGCGCCGTCGTATGCATGCGTTAAATAATTGTTTTCTTTTTTTCTTTTTTTTTTCTATTTACATAAAATTATAAATTTACAACAACTATTTATGTATGCGTATGCAAATACAACCCTGGCAATGTCAGAGTTTATAAAAGTAAAATTCTTATAGCAATTTTTCCTTGCATGCAATACCTATAGAATATGACTGACTTTGGCGACATAATCTTTTATACCTCACGGACCTTTTGTCCCACTAAACTGTCGTCGTTTAGGTCGTCTATCACTGAGTATCACTCAAAGCAAGACTACTGTTGCTGTTGCTGTTTTTGTTATATTTATCGCGCTGTTCTTATTACTTTTTGCATTTAAAAATTTCTCTAGTAGTAAAAGCCTGAAAGTAGGCACACAACGTCACAGCAGTGTGTGCGTAGGAGAGATTCATTTGCACTTAAGCCATACACTAGCAATAAGTAGTGCTACACAATGTGTGCTTTAAACGGCACGATTTAAACAGCAGTCATCAGTCAACCGTGTCAGTGTTAGTCAGTGCTAGAAGAGTAGGCAAAAAGTCTACCTTTACTATGAGTAGAGGCCTATGTGCGAGTTCGAGTGCAAGAGTGCAATATTTTAAGGAAGAGAGCACGTTTTACTAATTAAACCGTTATAACTGAGTAACAACAGCAACAACTTAATTAACATCATTTAAAGAACAAAATTAGATTTTTTTTTTTTGTTTTTTTTTTTTTTGTTGATAGTCTTTAACTAATTTCTAACCTTCAAGTCGCACACAAAAAAGGAATGAGAACACGCAATAAAAATGAGCGAGAGAGACGGTAGTTCGGAAAACATCGCAAGTGAGTGTACTTGAATTACTACAAGGTAGTGTACACCCATAGCAGACATCAGATGACAGCGGTGATAATTATTTAATCACAAAAAAACTAAAATGCTTAGTGTGACGTAAGATTCTCTTTTACTCTTCTTCTCCCTCACACTATATATGTAATTTCCATGAAATTTTCCGATCAACTTTTTACCATTTTCTTGATTTTTTTTTTTATTTAATTTTATAAGAGAATCGATTTTTCCACTAGAACCTTTTAGAGCAACCAAAGCAAGGCGAAAAGCAATTGCTATCAAAGTCTGTGTTTATCTGTCTGCGTGTATTTTTGTTGATAGATATCATTAGTAAGAGAGCATCGAAAAGTTGTATTAAATACATCGCAGTAACAATGACGGTCACACATTTACACTAGCTTAAGCAGAACCATGAGTACCGGACATAGAGCCTCTTTACGATCATTAAGAAGAGTCTTACAAGAAAGTAAACTTAGTACGCGGACCTAAGGAACTTTCTAACGAAATTAGAAGGATTAGAAATTACGAAGAGAACGCTATAATCTGGGCACAATTACTCCAAAAGAAGGCAGAACATCAGAGCAACAGCTTAGGAAATTTTCTGCGGAAATCAAAGCTCAAAGTGAGCGGAATTGAATACTATTGGGCAAATGTGGAATGTATTGAAACAGCTTCCAGTAGCCATGGCAAAATTTGGCAAATAAGTAAAATGTTCCCGCCTTTTTAGTTAAACAAGCGGAAAAGGATCGCAAAAGATTCCCTTAAGGTGGGCGTATCCATTGAAATCTTCACTTTTATATATGTGGCGATGATGTCGGTAAACATATCCATTTGGTATTGAGATTGATATCCGTTTATGAAAGTCTGGCAAAATTTAACTCCTTTTCGAACCCAAAATTGTCCGCTCTTACGGAAAGACGAATTTTTGTGCCTACCCTTGTGGAATTGTTCCAATCTTCTATTTTCAAAGTAAAAGGGAACCAAATTGAGCCTATTATTAGGGGGGTTAGAGAAACCCTTTGAAGTGAGTGCTTGAAATTTGCTTGCGCCCATAACTCAATTACTTCTTATTTTCTAGATGTAGTCCTCCTTGCCTTCCAAGAAAAAAAAAACCGACTCACCTTAAGAAATTCTTCCGTTTTTATCCAGGACGCAACAAAAAAATAAAAGAAAATTTGAACAACTTTAAGAGAACTGTCCGCCAGTTGAACCTCGTAGACTCTTGACGATATGTATAAGTGTAACCTAGCCTGGCTGGCCTTTCTGTGCATGCCACAAATACTAAAAACTCTATGGAAATTGTAGATCCGGTTTTTTTTGAAAGATCGAGAAAAAGAGAGAGACCAAGGGAGTGAAAGTGAGAGAGGGAAAGAGAGAGAGAGAGAGAGTGAGAGAAGGACGGGAACGAGATTTCCTTGACTGTAAACTTATCTGAAACAGTTTTTTTTATTCCTAATCTTATGGGTTCCAAAAGCAGGGAGCTTCTTTCCGTCCCAGAATATTTTTGACCAACTTTCATACACGTTCGCGTTTTCCCAAACCGACTGAATTGCATTGCGTTAAAACTGGAAACGTTGTGTGCTTTTCGCTGAAGTAATTATTATTTATTTAATTTCTTTTTTCGTTTTTCTTTTCTTTTTTTTTTTTTTTGTGGCAGTGCAATGACAGACTTAATCTATCTCTCTTAGAGTAATGTTTATATAAAAACCATGCAAACACTTGTGTACACATACGATTGCAGTTTGCCAACATGTTTACTTTTCAATATATGCAGCACACACAATCAACCCTGTTTACAATTAAAATGGAATTACACTCAGGCAATTGAAGCGTAACGAAAACAATTGCACTAACAAAACATGCAAAAACGCATGTATAGTATATAGTCGTGCCCTCTTAACCCTTCAACTACACGAACGCACCGACGACTAAGCAAACTCTTTCCCCTTCTTCTTCTTCTCCTTCTTCCTCCTCGTCTGTTCAGAACATAATTTCAATGAAATTGTATAATCGCTTTAATTAAGAGCAGGAGGACACAAAATGAAAAAAGGAAAAGTCACTTACCCGGACATGCATGTGTGCATCACCTTCGCCCGGCTGCTGGACACCGGTACGTATCTTTTTATTTTGCGGCCCATCGCTAACAATAACACTACCGCCGCCTCCGCCAGCACCGGCACCACCATTCGTAGCGCCGTTATATTGCATTGCGGTCGCCGTAGTGAAATTTAAATCGGTTATTGTCTGTTGGTGAATTATTTTGGCGGCTTTTTATTAAACTGGGGGGCTCTAAAGCGAAATATATAAATGAAACTTTGCTAACAACGTTAAGCAAAGTTTTTCAAAAAAAAAAAAAAAAAATGTAGTGAGTTATGGTTTTTCTCGTTTGCTTTTTCGCACAAATACAAAACGCGACGTTATCACCGTACCGTAGGCAAATGACGCGACGCGAGAGGTCTTACCGTCTAGTGTTTATTCCACGAGTAATGTGAGATTTATTCACGTTTTCATTTAAAGCGGTGGTTTTTTTTTTTTTTTTGTTTTTCTTTTGTTTTCTGCTCTGCCTCTTCTTCTTGTTTTTGCTTTGGCTGTTGAACAGAATTCTATTTGCACTGTTTATATAACTTTTGTTTATAGCTCACGTTGTTGTTTCTTTTCTTTTGCAATATTGTGTTCTATAAGTTTATTTATTTATTTAGTATATGTATATATATACTAACTTTTTTTTTTTTTTTCAATTCACAAAATTATTTCTCAAGTAATTTTTGTTTACAATAATTTATGCTGAGTTTAGCTCTTTTTTGTTGGTTGCTCTTTAGAGTTTCCTTTCATATACATAAACTGCTGTTGCTGTTGCTATTGCGAAATTTCATTAATTTTCTTTTTTTGCTCTCTCCAATGCTTTTATATATGTCAAAATCAGCTGTTTATTTATTCAGCCCACAAACAATCCAGACAAAACATGTAAAGAAAAATTAGAAGAAAAAAAAAAATTTAATTTAATTAATTTATACTAAAAAATTATGCATTTATTTTTCATGTGATTCTACAAATAAACAAATTACTCTCCCTCTCTCTGTCTCTCTCTTTCCTTCTCCATAAACTTGATATTTCGTGTCGCTTTGTGTGCATATGTAATTTCTTATCAGGCCCTTGACATAAGGTGTTTTCGCTCTCTGTTTAGTTCCTTGCACTCTTATCTTTTTTTTTTTGCTTTTTTGTTTGTTGGTTTTTTGTGTGTGTATGCATTCATTCCGTTTATATCATAACGAGACAATCGAACAAGCGCACACAAATAAGTAATGAAATGGAAAATCCACCACAATTATATATACGTGCGTATTGTCTTCCTTTGCATGTATTTACAAAAATGTATTTCTTTTTGTAGGAAACGAACGAATTATTCTCAGCAGGTTGTAGAAAGTATACCACCATGCGACGTTAATATTGTGTGAGTGTGCGTGTTGCGCTGTGTGTATAGATGTATTTACAATATATTACCTGAACTTCTGACTAGAATTATGCACTATGTGTGTGTGTTTCGTGTGCTTCTTCAGTAATATTTTAACAAATTTCATGCATTCACAAACATATGTGTGCGTGCGTGCGTGCGTGTGTGTGTGTGTTTGTGTTCGTTACTACTTTTTGACGGTTCAACACGGCAAATGAAAGATTTTGTGGATTGCGTTTCTCTATATAAAAACATATATGTAATGGCGAGTATGCCACAGAAGAGAGAAAGTTAGAAAGAGTTGCCAAACTTTTTTTTTATTTAAATAAGGGTTTTTTTTTTGTTGTTATTCATAAATTCTTTGCAAAGAAGTTGAAATAAAATCCACTTAGCGGTCATTAAGCAAAGGAAGGAAAATAAGTGCGTCCAACTTAACTCTTTCTCTATCCCTCCCTCTCTCACTGTTTCTCTCATATTCCCACTAGAATGATTTTTAACCATTTAGAAAAAATGTGTTGAGTAATGAAAATTAGAAACAAAACCGGTTTTGGGAAAATACCCGCGAATCTCATTACATGGCTTTCACAAGTGTCCAGTAACCTAACTCGAACAATGAGGCGATTTTGCTTCAGTAAAAATCCGAATAAACATTTCGTTTCAACTCCAATTACACAGAAAAGTGTGCAAAAAAACAGCTTCCCTCTCGAAGAAGAGGAGCGGCGTAAGCCCTATTCCCGTAAAATTCGTCTTTATTTGACAGAAAACATCCGTCCGGTCGTACTAAAGCAATTTCCCAACTTCCTGCTATGAATAGGTAATAAAATGATGAAATCATTTCGATACAATGCCACGATTATTATCTAAGCCGTAAACTTCTCAAGCTTATATTAGTGCACTTTTAGCATCTTCTCACTCAAGGCTCATTATGAGTCTAATTAGAAGTCTAGAAGATTTAGGAGAATCGCTATACAAAAAAAAGAGTTGCATTTCCTTAGTGAAGAAAAAACCAGACAATATTCTGAAAGAAATTTCAAAATGGAACGTAAAAAATGTGGAGATTACATAAGGATTACATACCTATGGAGCAAAGCAAATTAAAGACAAGGATCTATTTTATTGTGCAGATTAAATAAGGAAAACTACCTAAGGACCAAAGTGAAGTAAAGATAAGGATCTATTTGATTGTGCCCTCAAAAGCAGCGGAAATTGGTAGCTAGGGTGCACAGGACTTAGCATTCACTCTTTTATTCGCTTATTTCAAAGAGACTTTTGGGCAGACTTTAATTAAAAATTGATTAGTTCTGAAGCCTCGATCCCTCGATTAATTACTATCCAGACCTGTATCGTGATTTATTTCATTTTTGGATAAGAAATAATTGATTTTTTCCTTTTTTTTCTGTGGACTATATCTACCACGGGAACCATTTTTAATTTGAGAGGTAAAGAGATACTTTTACTCTACAAACTCTATCGTGTTTATGGCAGCAGGAGGGACTACATCTGCGTATAAATTTCACTTTCATTCCTACATATAGAAATTTCTCGACCTTCCTTAAAACGTAATAGTCTTCCTCTTATTGAAATCTCATATCAAACTTTTCTTGAAAAAATAATTGTTTTGTTGGGTAAAAATAATTGTTGAGAGCACAAATGTTTAATTTTATTTTCCTGCATATGTAAGGCCATGAAGACCTCAATGAGAAATATCGGTTGGAAAAGACTAATTTGGTTCAGGATCTCACATATTATTACGTTTATACTTTAGAGAACCTCAAATGGCCTGAATGAAAATCTGGCGTCCTCACGTTTTTAAGGGGACAGATGTCAAAATCGCAAAAAAGTTTACTAAGCAAAGGCTGGCCAAGGGTTGTATTTTCTCTTATTACAATTATTAAGCTGTTCCTAAACCGCCTGGACCTTTGTTTTCCGTATTTTTAACTCCTTACATTTAAATGAAGTTGAACTTTCTCATCTCAACCCTGTCGGCTTTAAAATTTCATATTTCATAAAACGAGACGCAACGGCCCCATAACGATGTCTAAGAAACTTTATTATAAGCGCTTAAGGTGGATTATTGCCTTACTCCTCCTTAGGAAAGTTCGTAAAAAAACCTTTGCATGTCCCATTTGCTTTGATCGTCTACATATTCTTTTAGTTAAAGGAAGATATGGTAAATTATTTCAGACATACCTCTGAAATTACATAGAGAATGTTTTTCTTTCTTCTGATTAACGAAACAATTACTCAATAGAATTAAAAATAGCCCTTTCCGAGGATTTTTAAAACTTTACCCTAAAAAAAAATATGCAAACTTTACAGTGCTTTGATTTGCCTCTTGTACGATCTGTTAGTTTCCTCATTTAAGAAGCGTGTTAGACATTTCTAAACAAACTTGTCTTCCGTATATTTTGCTCCTTTACACTTACTCTTAGTTTGGCCTATCACAGCCAACTTGCTTTGTTTCGAGTTTATTTCTCACTTTACCAAGGGATTGGCAAGTTCTGCCAACAGATGTTAGATTGGAGCAAATACTTAAAATAGGTCTTGAACGCTAAGCAAGCATAGAAACGTCTTATTGACGTCACCGAAGGAATGTATGCGAGATAGTGCAGATTCAAGTTCTTCGAAGCTGAAGGTGTAAATTATATCTACTGGACCTTACTGAAGAAGAAGTAAATGACAAACAGTGCAAACCCACTATTACTGGACTTGTCCGAAATAAATGACCACCAGTGCAAATCCTCGTTCTCCGTATAACTTATATGTACTGAACATTGCCGAAGGAGTAAATGACCCTAGAGCCACATTTGTTGAAAGGCGAAGGTATAGCTTGTATATACTGGACCTTCCCTAACGAATAAATGGCCAACAACGCAAATCCACGATCTTCGAAGCTGAAGGTATAACGTGTGTCTACTTAACTTTACCCAAGGAAGAAATGACCAAACACTGCAGATCCATATTTTTTCGAAGGCGAAGGTAAAACTTACATTCTTATGAATTATATAAAATTCGACATCAAAATTTTATTTGCATTTGCAGAAAACACAGGCTTTTCTTCAAGCGAAATATTGTAAAATCTGGCAACATTTACATGTGAGAATGTTTAGCAAAAGAAAACTTGTAAAAAATCCAAAATGTCTGGTAATGACAAAGAAAAATGAAAGCCACCCTCAATTTTTATACACGAATTAGACAATTTTCACATAGAAAACAATGAAAGAAAACCCAAAACACAGAAATGGAATGAAGTAAGAAAAAAGCGAATAAGAATATCAAAGGCTTTCTTTGAAATAATGTTAGAAAGCGATAAGCGACGGTAATAAAAAGTAAGAATTCTTATTAGCATTAATCCAAGCAAACATTTGCTTGGGCAACAACCCTTAAGAATAGTACACACGCACACACACTACACATACACACGCACACATGCAAACGTTTATATAGAAAGAAAAAAGAAGAAAATTGAAAAAAATCCATTCTTACCAGAACGAATATTCGTTCATAAAACTTTTTCTTATTTTCTTATTTTTTTTTTTTTTTTTTTTGATTCTAAGCAACTTACTTATACACACTTATACACAAACACAACAATTGTAAATTTTCTTGCGAGGAACTTTTCATAAAATTATTTCAAGATTTTTCTTTTTTTTTTTTGCTTTTTCACTTTTCTTTTTCATAGATTTGCACGGACATGGACATGGTTTGGCTACGTCGACAAATAACTCGCTTTTTTTTCTCTCTGTCAAAAATGAAATAAAACACGTTTTACGTGAGGATTATCGCCATTTACAACAAAATTGTATTGACTCTGTTCGCAAAACACACTTGTCTGATAATTTTTTCAATGCTAAGCTGATGCGAGAGATAACTTTTAACAAGTTTTCGATTCTAGAGTTTATCTATTTCAGTTTCAATTCAATGAAGTGACTTTTACATATACTTACATATATATATATATATGCGTGTACTTATATATATATATATGTATATATAAACGTATACATGGATTATTAATAAGAGAATGAATAGATAAATTACTGAAATACACTTTTCTTGTTACTTTTTCTTTTCGATTCTTTTCTTTTCTTTTATTTCTTATTTATTTATTTATTTTTTTTGAATAACACTTGGGGTTATTACTGCCTTTTTTTTATTGTTAATGTGTCTTGCCCGCCGCTCTAAGTGTGGATGATGAGTTTTAGTTGACGCCGCACAAACGAATGTCAATTACGGCAAAAAGAAAACAAAGTTTAAGCGTCATTTGATTCTTGTTCGTCGTCGTCGTTCACGTTAAAACGCAAGTCACACAAACATAAACCTAACCATACAGCACACAGCCAGCAATTCATTTGGTTTATAATATTTATTTTGATAGTGGGTGGTTGGGATTTTGAAAAGAAAATCCTCTCTTCGCTCTAAATGCTCTATATATATATAGATACCTATATTTATATATATATATATATATATATATATGTACGTATGTATGTAAGTAACAAATAACTCTTTATTTTATAATTTTGGATTCTATTTAACTGTTATTCTCTCATGGATTTTTATAAGCTAAGAGTTGAGTTGAGTTGCGTTGAGTTATTCTATGGGTATCTTATTAGGTTGAAAATCTATAAACAATGATAAACAATATCCACATTATTGAATATGCGCTGAGCTTAGAAGACATTAAAACCTATCTTTCTCTCTCGCTCTCTCTCTCTCTCTCTCTTGCTTTCGCTCTCTTTCCCTCACCCTCTCTTTCTCGGTCTAACTGAGAGAAGAAAAGTAAACAAATTGAAACACATGCTTAGGAAATTTTTGCTCATAGAGATGGAGGCAACTTATAAGAATATTTTCACAGAGAAGACAAGACGTAAGTGAAGTAAGAACACAAGAGAAATTACAAAAAAAAAAAAAAAGAAAAAAAACATGACTTGCGATTGCATGTAATGAGATTGTTGTTGGGAGGGAGGAAGTTTGAAGGAGGTTGGGTGTATATAAATGGGAGCCTTACAGAATGTGTTGTAAAACGAAAAAAGAAATAGCTGAGGTTACTTCAATTGCAGCAGACCTGTTAGGCAACAATTTGTTGCCATCATGCTAACACACACACACACACACACACACATGCATATATGTATACGTTAAAATTATTTTACAAAACAAGTTTTTTATGCTTGTTTGCGAAAATTAAAGTTTTTGTTTTTTCTTTCCCCCAATAAATTTTCTTTTCAAACTTACAACAAAATTTACAAAATTACCTTGAATTTTATTAACAAAAGAAAATTTTTTTACACTTTCACTAATGTTTTTTTGCTACAATAATTTCTCTATTTAAGGGATCTCTACTCTTTTTTTCTTTTTCTATATATATATTTTAATTACGGAATTTTTAACACATTTTCCGTTCTTTTCTTTCTTTACTTGAAATTGTTGTTATTGTTTTTTTTTTTTCTTGTAAGCTATCGTTAAACACGCGAAACGGAAATGCAAGCAAACCATTTAATTAATTTGAAGATTTACGAAAAAGAATTCTCACACACACCTAGCCATCTGCGAAGCGTAGGTAATAATAATGCAGAAAATAATTGTATATCCAATTGGAGCTGTTATTATTCTTGTTGTTGTTGTTGGTGTTGTTGTTGTTGTTCTTGCTGTTGCTAATATTGTGGTTTTTGTAAACTTTCTTTTGTCTGTCGTTTAACAACAACACGCACCAGCATATAATACATACGCAATCACGCACACAATCACAAAAGATATTACAAATAAGTTTTTCCACTTGAAGTTTGTATTGAATTCTTCGTCTCTTCTCGTCTCGCCGTATCCGTCGTTTCAATTTCTTCTTTTCTTTCCTTCTATCTTGTTTTAATTGCAATTGTATTAGTTGTTGTTGTTGTTGTTGCTGTTGTTGTTGCTTAATCCCTCGATTTCGTTGTTGTGTATTACAAATGATCTCTCTTTCTCTCTCTTGCCTTATATGTGTATTTACATTCAAACACATACAGATTTATTTATATTTATTTCAGATACACTTTTTTTTTTTTTTGCTAACGTTTTCTATATATGTTTCTACAACTGCACTATTTACCCGATCTTTTACCTTTTCAATTCAAGTACAAAAAGAGTACTAATTTTATAAAATTCAAAATGTGCAGATATTTCAGCAGCCAACGCTTGTCAGCGCAATAAAGATGCAGAGAGAGTGAGAGACTGTCTGTAATCAAGTGATGGGGGGTGGAGGTGGAAGAAAGAGTAAGAGCGAAAAGGAAACTGCGTAAGCGATTTCTTTGAAAAAACCAGCAGAGCTTGACAACGCTAACGTTCGCTCCAAAAGCTGCAAAGAGAGTTAAACTTAACAACTCTTACATGGTTTATGCGCTGCGTAAAGAGACTAAAGACTCTGCTGCGACGCTGCTTGCGTATCTTTAATAGAAACATTCACTACAAATAACAAAGCATATTATGATCACAATTCTTTTTAAACTAAGAGTTATGCATACATGTTGGTTGCCATGTCCAAAGTGAAATAAACTGATGGAACTTGATATAGATTAACTTCTCTTTCTAAGCTTGTTTCGTTCGTTTGTTCGTTCATTCATTCTTTCTTTGAAATTGGGAAAAGCTTATATAGATCCTATGTAACTAGCTTTAGCTGCTAAGCTAATTGGAAAATGACAATGCTGCGGAAGAATGGGAAAGGAATAAGGAAATTGGAGCCTTGATCGAAGAAAATGTTTTGTAGAAACTAATCAAACTTAACTCTTTCCCTTTTGCTTCCCGTTTTTGGTGATGTGCATTTCTTTACTACGAATGGAAACAAATTGAGAAATCGTTTGTCAAGATTCCAAAAATAATTTGTGCCAATATAAGCCTATTTAATGCGATCAGCAGTTTCAGAAAGCAGAAACGGAGAAAATACAATTTTTTCTTCTTGGGTTACAGTTGGCCTAGTATGTTATCCTTGATCTTAAATTTTTGTTTACCAAGGAAAGTTCGACACAAGCTAGTTATGGTAGCTAAAAGAAAAATTCGGTTCTAATCGAATACAATTCTACAACTCTTTCTCTCTCCCTCTCTGTCTCTCACCCATTATTCATTTTGCAATGTTTGATAGAGACGTTACATCGTAAAAGAGCAGCAGTATGCAGAGAGGTGAAGTTGTGAAGTATGAAGAAAGAGAGTAAATTTTTACAATGTTCACGTTGTCTGAATTCGCCGTAACAGGTTTTGTATCTTATTTAAAATTTTTTACATTTTTGCAGCAAAAGCATGGTAATTGAAGTTGCCAAGGTTTATAAAATAACTTTTTCTTATTATTGTTGAGCTCTCGATGCGTCTCCTTGATGTTCATTGGAATGTAAAGCTGGCCATAACGAGACAAAAGAAACCGATCACTAATCCTATGGACTATAACGACATTAATGGACTTATAGGAGGGGGGAATCAGTTAAGAATCTAAATTGACAATACACGTACCCATATACCGCGCCTCCTAAGGCAACACGCTTCGTTACTTTAGAATGACTTATGCTTGCCTATTAATTTTTAATTCATTAATATTTTGGCAATTAAAACCTGAGATGTGCAAACCGTTTTCGTGAAGATATGCAGAATTTCTCATTGGCTAATTTAAAGCCCAATTAAGCTAAGTATTATCGTCTAAGTATAAAAGGCATGAAAGAACCTGAGCTAATGCCCAGTATGTCGACCAAAGCATTTATCTTTCATATTCTTTAGTTATTAATTTCGCTTCTTCAATATTTTATGGTGTTCCGAGATTTTCTATTACAATGCAAAACACCTTTACGAGTACGTCTTAACACAAGTGCAAAGAAATTTTGCAATGGCAACCCTTAAAAGCATATCTACACTAAGCATGCATACAGTGGGCGTATTAAGACATAACTACATAGATATTTTCTCTTACAACAGGGAAACAACTTTAAACGAAAAAAAGAATTGTGCAAAATTATTACTTATTTAAGAATTTGGTTCACTTATCATAAAATGTTATGTTAGCAAAGGAAGCAATGTTCAAAAAAACGAAGTTACGAAAACGCAATTCTCATAAGAAGTGCGAAAATGTGCCATGCGCACTTCCACGCAAACAAAGCGAACGGTAAATTTCCAAAAAAAAAAAATGAGTAAACTTACTCTCGATTTTTCTAGCTCTGCTTCGCTCGCT
This sequence comes from Glossina austeni, assembly GCA_000688735.1. NCBI lineage: Eukaryota > Metazoa > Arthropoda > Insecta > Diptera > Glossinidae > Glossina > Glossina austeni. The sequence continues at coordinate 65,453 of KK502647.1, forward strand.
CTCTCGCGCGCTGTCTCTCTCACTAAATCGGAACAATATTTGAAAAAGTTGACAGCTTGAATTTATTTATATTATGCTCTCTGTTACCATTCTGCTAACAAAAATGTTCACAAACATCATACATACATGCACACGACCAGCATACCTTTTAAAATCCCGTAAGAAATTTAGATACCCACAAAAACAAAGCAATCCAATCAGAACTAAACAAAAACAAAATGAAATAAAAGCTGCGCATATGAGCTCTTTTAGCTTTTTCTCTTCTCTGTCCCTGTCGCTCTCTCTCTCTGTCTCTCGCGCGTTGTCTTTGGTTTTTTTTTCTTTCTTTTTTTTTGCAAGTAAAAACAAAAATGCATTTTTATCAATTTTGTTGATAAAATATTGTACGATAAAATACAGGGTGACCACTTTTGTGTGTTAGCAGAATGTAATCAAATTTTAAGAGAGCCATATGCCGTAACGAATGATTGAAAATTGAAGAAAGTTTTGTTTGTGTTCATATAGTTTGCAGCGAATTCAACTATGGCTAGCAATGTAACGAAGAGAGAGTTGCTGAGTTTACTTGAAAAATTGCATTGCGTAGGTCTTTGATATTTTTACTATTGTTGTTGCTTTTTATTGGTGTTTCTTCTAATTGTTATTCTGTTCATATTTTCTTACTATGAAACAATGCATTCTCGGGTAAATGCGGAGAGAATTTTATAATTTCTTAGTGTTACTATTGTCGCTTTTATTGCGATGTGCTGGTCAATGGTAAGTTTGTACAAATTCAAGTCTTGTTAAAGGCTCTTTCACGACTGCCAATAACAACGACAGGAGCTTACCTATCCTAAGTATCTGATTGGAAAAGTTGATGATTCAGATAATAGTTACTAAAGAATCCATTTGTAAATAATATAAATACTTATGCAATAGTTTTTTTTTTTTTTTTTATTATATGAGCAATTAATCAAAATATGTCTCCTGATCGCGTATCGCGCTTACTGATATGATGATCAGTAAGAAGTGAGGAAAAAGGAAGAAAGGAAGAAATAGGAAGCCTGATGGATATGCTCCCAACCGATAAATGGTACGCCTCTATCTACAAAGCGATCACTATAGCTCGGACCAAAGTAAACCCTACCGTCCTAGAGATTTGAATCCGCGAGCTCTTAGCTACTCGGCTACTCCTGTGGGTTTAATCATACATTCCAGTTCCACGTTGTTTTAAAATTAAGCAATTAAATCAAACTGGAATGCAGACAATTGGCAACAATATGCATTTAAGTGTTAAATGTTAGAGACGAGACACTTCCCCCTAGTTTTTTGATAAACATTATAAGAAGAAAGAAAATGATATTCACCTGTGGCGCACACGATTAACTTAAAGAGGAAAAAAGCTGTACAAAAATGAAATCTCAAAACTCTTTAGTTATACTAAAGGCGGGTGCTTTGGCCGATTTGTGCCATTTCCAATACCTGTTTACTACAATTTGAAGCTAATATTATCTTTTTTGAGACTGGGACTACGTTAACCATCCCCACTACACTGACGACGAGTGGACGGAAAGACAGGCTTGCTTAAATCGATTCAAAATTTGATATTAATCAAGGGTCTCCCCATTCTGGGCTGGTAGGTGCCAAAAGGTAGAGCGTTCATATGTACAAGAGCACACGCATTTAGATTAAAAAAGCAGCTCGATGATAATCGAGGATAAAAGAGTTTCACTCTTCTCTCTACTCTCTACTCCCTTCTCTCGATGTTCGAAGATGGGCATATAAACTGATATGCCAACGGATTTGGATTCCCTAACTGATCAAAAACGTTTTCTTAAATATTTAAGAGACACTTTGCTCTTTGCTTTTATAACTTCTTGGGGTCTAATGGCGGTAAGTAGAATGCAAAGTCAACTTAAATCCCTGCGAAAATGACAAAATAACACACAGACCTTACTGCCCTTCCCTTAAAACCTGTAGCAAAAACTTGATTTAGGGAAATAATGGACTTTTTATTATCAATCTTGTTCCCATGCTATGCATAAATTCCATTACATTGTCTCTCTTCTGTTATCGGCCTTTATGTTTCTATTAAATGCACATGTTATTCCTGACGGCAATATTCTCGCATCGATATGGTCGTCGGTCGTTGTTTTATGGCGCCTACGAGTGCATTTGTATTTCATGCTCTAACGGTTTCACAGGTTATGCTGTGAAAGTGCATACAAAAATACACACGCAATCGCACACAAGTCGTTATTTAGATGTGTGTTACTGGAAAACAAATATACACTTCGGAGTTAACATGAGGTGCGCCTCCTTTGGCCTACTGTTCTTTAGCTTTTTTCTTTTTTGCTTTTTTTTATTTGCTTTTTTACAACCCAACTTTCATGTTGGTATGTGTGTGACAACAAGTGTTACATTTGATGGACATTCGAAACATTCTTTGTTCGGTACAATAAAATGGAAAAATTTTCCTTTTGTTTTAAGCTGCTGTTGTTATTGCTGTTATTGTTGTCGTTATTACACTTAACATGGCGTTAAATTGATTAGAAGCGAAAAGGAAGAAATTAAAAAGGAACGATGCTTTAACGCAATTGAATATATATTCTGAAAAATCGACTGTAGAAAATATATAATCTTAACGGTTTAACTAACATAAAGAATCATATAAAAAGTGGAACATATTTAATTTTGCTAACTTTTAAGCCTCTATTTGGTATAGGGTTGGCAAATACCAAACCTTCTCTCTCTCTCAAACCTTCTAATAAGAGTAGACCTATTTAGTTTGCTGGTCACGCTTACTTTCTGTCCTACCAAGTTGCATATCTTATAATGCAATATATACGTTAGTATGAGCGCGATACCGACGATGAAGCAAGACTACGTAGATGAAAAACATATTTATCCCGAAATTCATTTTATTGTGGAATTTACTCCTGATATACATAAACTGAACTTCGCCTCCAATTCTATGCATATATTATAGACCGATACTAACATATTTTTATGCGATTTCACCATTAATTGTCCTTCTGTCCACAAAATGTCTAAAATTGAATAAAAAAATACACTGAACTTCGCCTCCAATTCTATGCATATATTATAGACCGATACTAACATATTTTTATGCGATTTCATCATTAATTGTCCTTCCGTCCACAAAATGTCTATAATTGTCATATCCGAACCCCTGATTCCCATTCCTTTGTAATTGACCCAAACAATGTCAGATACTTCGTAAACTATATTTTTGATTATCATAAGATAGCGCGATGCGCTTTAATCATAATAAAATTAAGAAGAAGAAGATTGTTGAAGTGAAGAACAATTTTTTTTCTTTTTTTAATTTTCCAAAACTTAATTGATTCCAGTAACAGTAAAGGCGAGAAATTTATATGTAATTTTTGAACAAAAAGTGATTCATTTCTGCGGCTTAGCTAAATTCATCGACCTTCAAAAGTCAAGTTACGAACACAATCCAATTAGAATTCGTATGTCTCGCATTTAGAGGAATTTGTTAACTTAATAGGAATAAGAAATGGTTTTACAACTTTAATCAAGAGCTAGCGCCGTATGATATGTAATCAAAATTGCGTCCCTACTTCTCCGACCATCCAATAGTTGGTTAAGGTTAACGAAAATGACTTGAATTATTTTGTAGAGAAATTTTCTTCACCTCAATCTGCTTTAATTTGAAGTACATTTTCGCACGGTATGTAAGAACACAAACGCGTAATTTTATCTTTTTACCACTGGCAAGAGCATAAATATTATCGTAATAGTAATGAATACCTTGAAGTGTAGAATTTGATATGTTTACTGCTGCTCCAGTAAACCGCTAAATTCTCTTCCTTCTTCCTACTTCGGCAGGTAATCAAACGTTCCTCGCAATGCCTTTTCAATAGAAAGGAAAAAAATTTTTTTTTTTTTTTTTTTTTTTATAAATTTTTTGTTGTCGTTGCTGTTGTTGCTCTTGTTGTTGCTGTTCAAATTTTCTCATTTTCTAAACGCAGACATATGGCATTTTCTTAACTGTTAAGTGGGTGCTAGCGTGGGACGCGTGCATTTATGTACATAGTGAGCAAACAGGAAACGGATGTTAAGATAACAACAACACGTTTATAGAAACGAAAATGAATTTATCTTTGTATGCGTAAATATTCTCGAGAAGTACAATAAATTCAACACTTAAATAAAAATAAATTTAAAAAAAAAAAAAAAAAAAAAAAAATTAAAAAAAAAAAAAAAAAAGCTAAATTTAATAAAGAAAAAAAAAGGAAAAGAAACGCAAAGGAGAAGAGGCTAAGATAATGGGCAACTGATGTAAAAA
>KK502647.1:70649-101356 GCA_000688735.1 Glossina austeni
CTTCATTCAGACCTTTCTCACTATAGTTTTAATTGACGACGGATTGTGATCGCGTGCAAAATCTCGGATAACTCGGATAGCAGGCTATCCTTTCCTACTAACAAGAATTATCTTTCCTTCATTCAGACCTTTCTCACTATAGTTTTAATTGACGACGGATTGTGATCGCGTGCAAAATCAAGGATAACTCGGATAGCAGGCTATCCTTTCCTACTAACAAGAATTATCTTTCCTTCATTCAGACCTTTCTCACTATAGTTTTAATTGAAAACGGACTCTGATCGCGTACAAAATGTCGGGTAACTCGGGTAACAGGCTATCCTTTCCTACTAACAAGAATTATCTTTCCTTCATTCAGACCTTTCTCACTATAGTTTTAATTGAAAACGGACTCTGATCGCGTACAAAATGTCGGGTAACTCGGGTAACAGGCTATCCTTTCCTACTAACAAGAATTATCTTTCGTTCATTCAGACCTTTCTCACTGTAGTTTTAATTGAAGACGAATTGTGATCGCGTACAAAATCTCGGATAACTCGGAAAGCAGGCTATCCTTTCCTACTAACAAGAATTATCTTTCCTTCATTCAGACCTTTCTCACTGTAGTTTTATTTGAAGACGGATTGTGATCGCGTACAAAATCTCGGATAACTCAACTATGGGGCTTTTCTATCCTACTAATAAAGAGTATCTTTCCTTCATTCAGATTTTTGTCACTGCAGTTTTCTGTTTGTAAAACCGACTTTATGGCCATTGAATGAACGATTACTGCGTCATTGCTTTTGTAAGCCGTCAAGCTATCCATCTACTTAATACCATGCAGGCTTACTTCAAATTCTTACAATTTATTTATTATAAAGCCTTTGCTGCTTTATTTGGTATAGACATGAACGTAGCCACAGACTCAAGTTTGTAAATGAAAAATCGCTTATGGCATTTAAAAGCAAATTATTTTATCATTTTAATGAAAATTTAAATTAGATAAATTAAATTAAATATTAAAATAAATTGTTTTGTAAGACAAGAGATAATTTTAGTTTTACTTTGAAATGTTTTCATTAAGCCCGTACACTACTATCCAGGAGTCTTTGTTTTATCTGCATGTCGCAACAATAACGTGTGCCGCCCCAAAGACGATCGTCATAGAGAGAATGGTTTGGAATCGAACATTTTTACTCGCATGTCCTATATAACGCCCTATCTTGATAAAATCGTTATTTTAAAGAAAATAAAAATTGTTAAGATTCTCTGTGAAAAAGTTTTTATTCCCTTAACTTTTCTTAAGTTTGTGGCATTCTATGAGGAAAACTGCTTTAGAGTAACGACTTGATTCGTAAACGTGTTATTCCGAATTAGGACAAGATTTGTTCCCTTTTTCTGGTCCCTTGCTCTATAAAGATTCTCGAAAGATGTAGGCCTTCATATGCAAGTAAGAAAACGCGGTCTGGTGACCGAATCTTTTATACCCATCAGCGCTATCCTAAAAAAAGACAAAAAAAAATAAAGGAACCAAATTCCATATTAGAGAGCTTGACTCTATAATATGAAGTGGGTGGGATTGACTTTTCGGTTTTTTTTAAATAAAAGTTTTTGTATTACAGGCGCGTCGGCGTTGTAGGCGTGTCCCCTGAAAAGTTCAAGACACTTCCGAATTCTTTTGCAAATTGGGAGGCGAGCGAGAGATTGCTTAACACAGATACTACACAGTTGGGTAGACGGACAGATGAATAGAGGGACAGAGGGACAGAGGGACAGACGAATATGTTTAGCTGCATTCCATATTTGAAATTGGCCAAGAATTTATATATTTTATAGGGTTTTTGAAGCTTGAAGGCATCAATCCCAACATCGCCCATAGAGTATGCGTTCAAATCTTTGTACGTTTATCTGATTCAGTTTATGAGTAATGAGCAAAAGACCAATTTTTTATTCGATTTGAAAAAAACAGAAGTGTTCTCACTTTACGTGGCACAGTAGCCGTGTTCTTCACCCGATTCGACCCATTTTCAATACGAATCTGCTTGCAAGCACTTTCAATGTCTCTGCCAAATTTGCGGTCGAATGCTTCATTTCTGCCAGACAAACGTTTGCGAAGACTCTCTTTTCGAGATGCTATCGTCAGCTTCAGGTGAAATCCGCAAGCGAGGACAACGAACGCATTATTAATCAATCTCTCAATGAATCTCTAAAGCAGGCCACGATGTTCTAGAACCTGACCTGGAGCAACATTGCAACATTGCATTGTTCGCGTCAATATTTTTTTTATTTGGTAATAAAGTATTGTTTCAGTGAAAGATTTTGTCGACTTTTTAGCTGGAGGAAGCTGTGTACTTCCGGCAGTAATCAATCGACTCGCATCGATCGAAAACATCTGTTTCTATCTATTTGAGCAAGAGTATCGGCTCAGGATACCAACAGGAACCAACAGCTTTTTGTCTGACCAAATAACCAATGACTTGCGTTTTCCTACCACAACTTATGGGTATCCACGATTCGTTCTTAATTCTTAAGCTTATTTTTCATTTCAAAGCTATTTACAACCAACGCCCACACGCACTGACCTTTCTAGTCACCATGAACGCTATCGCTTACACATATTTATATCTATATACATAGATATATATATATATATATATATATATATATAAAAATATTCAATGAATGTGTTAACCTAATGTCCCAGTAATCAAAGTTCAAGCCATTGACGTGTATGTATGTATTTGCCACGTTCGTCCGAAAACATGCATGTTTTCTATTTCATTTTTTATGATCGTAGAGAGAATGTTTTCATATCCTTGGAAACTCATAATCATTGCATTGTTATTATCATATGCGCGTATGTATGTAAGCCAAACAAACATGTAGTAATATTTGGCATTGGCCATCTTTTCCTCGCCTTTATCCTTCACACCTCGCTCTTGCAATTTTCCCTTTTCCCTTTTAGCAAGAATTCTTTTTGTCCAGCATTAGAAAATTCTTGACAATAAGATAGGGAAAGAATTGCTTACATACACAGGCAAGTTTACATGCAGATATGTTGTGCTAGTAAGTGGGTAGCAATAATTGTACCTTTAAAGACATCGTATTAAAGTGAATGGATTTCAAATTTAGTTTAACTAATAAGGAAAGATAACGAAAGGAGTTTTTCAGTGGACGCTGTAGGAGTAATAAGCACATCGTTAATGAAATCATTATGAAACAAATCTATTTAAGAAAGAATCAAAGGTTTAGGTCTTACTAGCAAAACAAAGGTGTAATTAGTGCGCGGGAGGCCCAATAAGTGAAATACTTTCCAATGAAGAATCCAAGAGTGCTTGTCGGCTAGCTAGTTACTGGCGACAGAAGCGATAGGGAAAGACAATAAAAGGCAATTTTGATGATTGTGTGTCTCTGCGGCAGTCCTGCTAGAGCAGCCTGAGCGAAATCCCCTTAAATGGAAAATGTGTTCCCATTGCCTTTAAAATATTTTTCCTTTACAATGATGAAGAGGAGTCACCTACAAGTTACATTTACAATATCACACACAAGTTAGACAAATAACTTCGCAATAATAGACTGATTACATGCCCTGAAAACCCGTAATTGCTTTCGTGTCTGCAGATGAAATGAGAAAGTGTATCTACATGTACGATGTGAGGTATTTGTAACTGCCTAAGAAACACCAAGATAGACTATTGAGAAATTACGGATCACGTGGATCCATTTAGCTTTTTTAGAAATCGTTAGCTGGTTTCTATATTTACGGACTACGTTTAACCAAAGCAATGAGTGATGGCTGTCATCTCGTTTTGAGTTAACAATAAAACAACATTTTATTCCTTTTGCAAGCTAAGGCTCCCTTTACAAGCTAAGGCTCCCTTTATAAGCTAAGGCTCTTTTCGCCAAGAAAATCTAATCGCATTTTATTCACTCTGATGACAAGCTTTCTCTTTATAGGATTTTAAGTGTATGCCCTTGCTTGCAGTTTCCTTTTGGTAGAAAGTGGGCTTGAGGGGCCAAGTCCGTCCGGGCATTCAAATTGTATGCCTGCTGTTGTTTATATTAGATGTTTGGGTTAATTTTGTTAGGCGACTTTTACAGGCAAAAAAGGTAAAGAAATGGGGATTAGCAGTGTACCAGATTTATTCAGCGTACGTCCATGCTAATCACGGAGCTCTCAAAATTGCATTTTCGACTTTGATTACTTTTGTTATTTAATTTGAAGAAATCTGCTGCCGAAGCCCACTAAACAGATTCAAAAGCTTAGGGTGATGTTGTTCCATCATATTTCAATTGTCAATTTTGGTGTCCGAGGAAAAAGCTGAAAAACAATGAATTGGAGGACTTGTTGGGCGAAAACCCATCTTAAACTCTCAAAGAACTTTCAAGCAGTTTAACAATTGATGAGTCAATTGTTGCTAGACGTTTACTATTTACTTGTTGCAAGAATTGCTCAGGGATACAATGATGCGAGAAGTTCTGCCACCCGCAGTGCACTCAACAGACATGGCGCCTTCTGATTGCCACTTGTTCAGATCTTTGCAACACAGCTTGGCTGGCACAAGAAGGGCAAGAATGGATCGATGGTTGGATCGCTGCCATATCAGCATATAAGTTCTTTCGACACGATATCAGCATTTTGCCAGAAATATGGTAAAATAGTATAAAAAATGATGGAAAAATTATTAAAATTAACGCAAACACATAATGAATTAAAATCGATGAAAAAGCGGGATGGAAAAGGAGTTCATCTAAACGTAAGAAATGTGAACAAATTTTAGAGCAATAGAGAGCATTTTTTCTGCGGCCATCAACAACAGTGAAATAAATGATTGAAATCGAGGAGTAAGAAAGAGTTTCTGAAACATTGCATGCTTTTTGCATCTAAGTAAATATAATGAGTTTCCGTATTTGAATTGTTCGATACTTTCTAACATTTAAGAAGGCTTATAGGTCTCATCGTTCGTTCTCTTTACTTTCCATACTTACTCGGTAAGGGTAAGGTACAGTGTTTACAGATTTTAAATTCGCAAACGTATTGCTCTGGTGTGTGTCTCTCTCTCTATCTCTCTCTCTCTCTCTCTTTTATCATAGTGCATTGTTTTTTGCAATTTCAAACAAATTGAATTTCAAACTTTATTACATCAAACAATCGATCGGCAAATTTCTTCAAGAACTTAAAATTCGAACAATTTAGTACGAAACTGTAATAATTGCAATTCGAAATAGAATAATTTTTACTTGAAAGCCTTAACTAATGTTAATAATTGAGATGCTTTTCGCAAACACACGTACATGTGCAATATTAACAATAAATTGTTTGTTGTTTGTTTAGAAAGAGTAAAAGATTTTAATGAAAGATACTTGATAATGGTTTCTGCTACTGCTGCTGCTGCTGCTGCTGGTGCTAAATGAAGTAAAACAGAAGTAAGAGAGAAAATGCATTGAAGAAAGAATCTATAAAACCAAAAATCTAAGACTATTTATATAATATTTCTTCATGTTCAAATCTCAATAATTCTGCTGAGGGTTAAACTTAACTTAAACACAACTAACTGTACGTTTTAAGTTTATTTAGTTCATCACTAAAGCGATTGAAAACGATAGACAACACAACAAGCGGTCACAAAATCTGATAAAACTCAATTGCGGTAAGATAACTGTCCGCAATTATTTCATTGCAAAATTTTCATAAATTTTTAATTCTCTTCTCTTCGATTCACACTCGACATGCAATGTCTTAATATTTTTGTATCGAATTTTATTGCATTTTTCTACAAACATTTGTTCGTGTAATATTTTGCTCTTAACCGCATCACAAAAGCAACAGAAACACAACATTCAAGTAATCGATGATAATGAATAATTGATTCCATATAAAAGGGATATAAAAATAGCTGCACAGACCTCTCGGCTTGCAAAGCAATGGCAACAAAAAGGCTAATAAGAATAATAACAACAACAACAACAACAACAACAACAATAACAATGCAACGGTGAATAAAACTTATTTTCAAGCCAATTTTTTAAATCCGCTCTCATGTCTCCTATGAAATTTACCTCGAATTTCGTGTGTTAAGGCCACGACACAGTCCGAATCATGTAATCATTTATTTTTGAATTGGAAGCAAACGCACTAGATTAGTAATTATCGGGCAAAATATTAATATTTTTGAAAAATTTTACAAATGTGCCAAAAACCAGAGCCTGTTCCCATGGGGCGCCTTTAAGTGGTTCCACGGTCTGTAATGCAAATTTGAATGCAAAAAAAAAAATTACTCACTTAATTCAAATGCCTGTAGAAGGAGGGGGGAATTAGAAAAATATGTGTTTTTTTTTTGGCATTGACGAGTATTGGAATTGAATTGTTCAATAAATACGCAAAATGTAATTAAAATTACTTTTCGAACACTTTATCACGCCCACGATTTTAATTTTTCTTAAATAGTTGTATGTTTCCTCTCTTAAGAAACACTTATATTCCTTGCGAAGACAACGACAGCCCTCAGAATACAACCCTTGAGAATATTTTTATATCCTTCAACCTTTGTTTGGTATTAGGGCACATTAAGTTGGTGCGGACGTATGTAACCGCTAGAAGGACTTGAGATAGACTCACCTTTTATTACGCCGATCGATTCACATTCGCTTCCAGCTTGTCTGTCCGTCTGTCTGTCTTGTTTTTTTGTGTTTCTACCATCAGTTTGCAATATGGGAAATATTTGGTACACCGAATTTCACCGATTTTCACCCAAGGACGAACACTATTGCAAATCGTTCGGATCGAGCCCTAATTTCTATCACTCCCTAAATAATGAGATATTTTCAAAAATCGTTTTAGGAATGATTGTAGAGTGATGTAGAATATTTTATGGCGTGTCACGCCGTCCTTTTACTCGTTACAATTAAAAAGCATACATCAACTAAGATTTATTCTTTGAAAAAAAGGGATTAATTCCCAAAATTCATTTTCGTTAAGCAGAGTAATAAAAGTATATATAGTAAGTAAATATAATTAATTCTTAAAATGTGCTGCTTTCTTAGGCAAATAATACTTAAAAAGGGCCCTCTAATCAAAAACACTCTAAGCGTTTGCTTCAGCTCAAGTGGGTAACAGTTTAAGGAAATCACGTAAATAGGGCTAAAGGTGTTTATATACACAGTACACTCAGTAGCTCAGTAGCTGATATAATTCGTCCTTTTCGCCAGTAGTTATAGGGGAAAGAATGCGGACTAATTTTAAGTTTAAAAAAAGGCAAGCAAGTAGCCAGCCTTGACTCTCTCGAGGGCGTATTATTGACTCTATAATGCATTATGTCTTATTTATGGTGGACTGGCAATGTTTCAATCACATTGCCCTCAATTAGCTATCCTTGCTTTGGAAATCAACATCAAATTTGGTATTTAAAATTTTAGGTGATTCTAAAGTTCATCTTACTCCTCCTCATGAAAGAATTTTTTGTAAAATAAAAAAAATACGAAACCTTCGTGCTTTGTACTTAAAAAATATTAAGCGGAAAGCACAAGCCATTCTAAACAATTTTCTTCTCTTTTATGTAATAAGCATTTTGCTCCTATGCTTAAGCAATAAATTTTTGTTTTATTTTACCCTTAAAAGTAGGCAATAAGATATCTTTACAAAAGTTAATATTACGGTGTAAAGGTGAAAAAATGATATCTAAAAAAATGTAGACGACAAACGTTTTGCTTTTGAAAATATAAATGAAAATATTAGCTTAGAGCTTAGGGCCAGAAAGGTGACATGACGCTACCATTCACATTGATAGTGTGCGGGGTTTTTAAACGTATTGTTCAATCATAAATTAAGCAGGCAATGTTAGGACAGAAGTCATGCTCGAATAAAGGGTATCTCAAAGAAAGGTGACGGGGGGCTCTCCTTCCTACAGATATAGATAGTGCGTGGCGTTTTTAAACAAATCGTTCAATCATAAGTTAAACAAGCAATTTCAGGGCAGAGGCACTGCTCAAATGAAGGGTATATCAAGCCAATGCAAGCAAAACTTTGTTTGGATGAAAAACGCAAGAGAATGTTTTGTTGATATTTACAGTAAAGGGTTATGTACTCTGTACTATGTACTATACGGCATATCCCGTAAATGTACGTAAAATTTCCCACGAGTCATGTTTGTTTTACATAAATGTGGCTGAAATTTGTTGACAAACCGCTCAACTACCTACGCCGACAAAAGCCAGGCGTGGTCAACAAACTTCAAACTTCTTGACTCAATTGATTTCTGTAAGCATGAATATGCAAATCTTTCTTAAGGACATGGAACACAGTAGTGGCTTGATGTCCCTAGGCTATCAGCCAGATTCTCTCTAGATTCAAGAGCAAGGTTCTGCTTTGGATGGTTTGTTTGTGCTGTCATTCCGTAGCGCCCGTATGAGCCGAAATTCAAATCTTTTGTAAATATTGCGGACACCCTGTATATTCGTTATGTTATTTGCTTGCAATGATTTATTCTATTGTAAAAATGATGTATTTTGATATCGTGCCTAATGTTTGCAATAAGCGAACCATTAACAGAAACAAAAAATCAACTTCATTAAGCCCACGTATCAAATGTCAGTTAGTTGCTCATTTCCCAACGCATATACATACACATCAACATGATGATGATGATGATGATTAGAATGGAAGCATCACCCGATGAATATTTTTAAAATGATATACACAATAATTTATCATTTCAGGGTTGGGCCGATGTGAATGTGTGCGAAAGGAAACATTCTAAAATAGTGACAACAATCGCGAAATAGTTTCCGCAAATAATCATTTTCCTCATTATGACAAAGTCAGATATTTCAGGGAACTTTTAACTTTTTAATGCAAATTTCAATCTGAAAAACGTTTAAATATCGATTTTTTGCTATTCATGTAAAACGTGTATGTGTGTGGGTGTGTGTGTGTGTGTGTTAAGTGTAAGAATGTTTTAATTTTACACTTTTTTTTTCCTACGCATCTATTTTTAAACCATTTGACTAATGTGTGTGCATGTGTGTGTGTGTGTGTGTGTATGTGTTTGCCTGCAATTAGTCATTAGTCGAAGGTTTACTTGCCTAGGAATTCAAGACATTTTGAAATTTTAAGAAAACTAAGAGAGAAAAAAAAACATCTCATCTTCTTTTCTATTTAAATATATATATATATATATATATATATATATATATACATATGTAAATATATAAATATATATATATATATTCAAGTATGTTAAAATTTCTATTTAATTGAAAATTCAAACATTTGATATCTTATGCTACGTATGTCTGTCTGTCTTGTAAAGTTATTTTCAGCCAAAAAACAAAATAAACACAGTGTGCACTATATATACGAAACGTATCTTAACGAACGGAGAGAAGAACACAACAATGAAAACATTTTACCGTGAACGTGTACATGTGTATAGAAATATCTGTGTGTAAAGTTCTTTGGTTTTTGCATATTACATGCATGCAATATATAACAAAATCATCAAATTCTTGGCATTAGAATTGAAAGCATAGACACTAAATAAATTTATTCGTCTATCTAGTGCCATTAAATTGTTTAAAAATTTCAAAATTATAAAAGTAAAACAACATAATTCAATGATTTGGTCGGGTCTGGTCTGGTCTGCTCTGCTCTGCTCCGCTCTGGTTTGCTCTGCTCTGTCTCAAATCCTACTTGTGCAGACAATTACAAATTTTGTGCAGGTTGAAGCGTTAATTAAAACTCGATCTATACTATAAATTGTAATTAACAGTCCGATGGCTTAAGGTAGTAACTTATGAGAATTGTAATTAAATTTTCTTTCAGTTAATGAATGTAGTCGACCTTCGAACTCTTGGCGAGATTCTGATGCCGTATGCAACTTTATCATCAAGTGAGAAAAGTTCCTTGAAACTTTTGTCAAATCTTGCCTGCTGAACTACGGCAGCGGAATGATGGTATGTTAGAGTTGTTTGCCGCTTTTGATTAGCCTTTCTGTCCCTTGTCCGTCTCTCTATGTATCTATCTGTCGGTCCCATATTTTCTGACATGAGATAGTTTCGTGAACGTTGACATATAAAGCTAATGAATAGAGATCAAATTTGCTCAGTAATCCACCCACAATAGTCGGACCACCTGACAACTCATGATAGATATTCGCGTTATAAGTCGGGCAAAAAATTATGATCGATTTTTTACAAGAAATATTTATTTTAAAGTCTTATACAACTATTTTCTAAGACAAGCTAATCACTTGAGACCATTATAGTTGGGCTAGGCAGACTATTAAATACCCTACGTCACAGACATGCCCAACTTTAACAAATAGTAGCTAAAGCTAAGCTGTTTGTCAAGGCGCTGAGCATTGAAGGGTGACTTTATGGCGAACGTTACTTTTTATACTCTACATTATTAGCGGGACAAGGGTACATTAAATGCATGAAGATGTATGCAACAACCAGACAGATTTGAAATGGATCCACGTTATCTTAGGCCAATCGACTCACTATCACTTTCTGAATTGTTTTAAGCTTGTCTGTCCGTTAGTCCGTCTGGTTTTCTTGTGTTCAACTTACAGGGAGCAATTTTTGAAAATTGACACACCGGTATATTTTGGTCCAACAACGCCTGCTGTTGAAAATGGTTCGAAAGGAACCATTCCCATGTAACTTCTTATTTTGAAAAGTCTTTATATGAATAAAGGCGTAGGGTGCTTAATAATGGACCGCGGCCCACTATAGTATTTTCACTTGTAATTAATTCTATTTAAATATTTCATAGCACACCGTTACTAGTCCGCACTAATAGATATTTAGGTAAGTATTCTGTTAAGGACTACAGATAGTTGATGAAATTTTGAAATTCTGTTCAGATTTAGGATTTGACTATAGTGGGAATATTTGTGCGTGACTCATATACATTTTTAAAATTTATTTAACAAAATTAATTTCAGGCTGCTTGTACTACGTTTTAGTTTCAATTAGGGATTTTTGCGAATTTGGAAGTAATAATAACGGACAGACGGACGGACCAAGCATTACGTTGTCCTCAGAAGCAAGTGAAATTTTCCAATCGAAATCGAGCGTATTTGTCCAACCGAGTATTCTTTGTGCATACATAACGCAGCACAATAAATGATGTCTGTGTAAATTGTTAAATGAATATCAGTAGCCGTAGCTAACGCGATACTTACTTCATCACTTTCATCTAAATAAACGCATTTTTCGAATGGACTTTGTTTCCTTGATCGTGCTAAAGCTACGTCCTTGCGAAGCTTTGTTGATATTTTTTTAAAATATTGGTTTTTACCCCTGAAATAAATATATAAAGAAAAAAAGGTAAAGTTTTTATACTCTCTCTCTCTCTCTCTCGTTCTCTCTCTCTTGCTCTCTGTCTCTCTTTCTCTCTCTCTGTCTCTTTTGCTCACTTTTATAAAAAAATAAATATATTTTTTCAAAATATCAAAAAAAAAATCTATGCCCTGTTATTATAATAAAGATGCTTAGTGACTTGCTGAAGATTGGAAAACAAAAATACGTCCAGTTTTTTGTAGGACCGCAGTTTATGCTAAAACGTCAGAATACTAGAAAAGCAAAAAAAACAGCAAAAAAAGCCAGTTTTACCGTTATTTGGTAACAACATATAGTCCGTTACCTATCAGTGATTGTGCTCAGCATACGGCTACAAGCCTCAGATCAGCTTTCATTGCGACAAATATTTCGCCTTATGAAGCCTTGACCAGACACTATCCACCTTAGCAAAGGTAAGGAGAATCTTTACAGTAAACACCAAACGGTAAATCAATCGAGTAATTAAGCTTTAAACATATGGCTGAGCAAGTAACGACAGTAAGGAACAATCCTCTTACATTGCGGCAGTGGAAACCACTTTGCACATTATTTACATACTTTTCCATGAAAAGGAAGCTCCTAAAAGTTAAATTAAGAAAAATGATAAAACTATTTATGTACATTGTTTTAATCCTTTTGCTTAATAGCGATAGAGAACGATTGTCATGGGGATTTAAATTTTAATTGCTTTTTTGAACAGTGTTTGAAAAAGATTTATCATTTGTTTCAGAATGGGAAACAAACGATTTATTTATTATTCAGTGACAAAAAATAATGTCATTGAAGTGTTTTCATTATTTGTTCTTTGAAAATTTATTTTGAATATCTGCACACAAGTCCTTTGATGTTAAATTTAAAAAGAAATTCAGAAAGTGAATTTATTCGTTATGGCAAATGAAGCATCCATATATGCATCATGCCTTAACAGATGTATAATATTTTTTAGAAAAAGCCTCACAAGCGATCCACTCTTCGATAATATTATCGGAAGTCACTTCTACGGCGAGACAGCAGCAACCATAGTAGCGGACGTGACCATCAAACCAATAGGATTAATTTTTTACACCTAAAGCTTATAGCAGTTCAAGTGGTCAGTCAGCCAGTCAGCCGTTAATCTCTCGATTTGACATAACTTTCAGCCAGTCTTTAAATCATCGACATCCTGTAGCTCACTATGTGTAACTTCAACAAAACTTTTTCCTTTGTAAGGCAAATTGCTCTGCGAAAGCTATGTCTTTAGGATCGTTCAAAATGATATGCACGCGTTAACGGGTTTCTTTTCTTTATATGACCGACAAATGATGCAACAATTGAAGAAGGACTACAGTCACATGCCCGGCCAAGACTATACTCACAAGATCATCGACAAGTTCTTGTTTTCGAGGGAGACAGAGAGAGAGTGAGGGAGAGTGAGAGAGTGAGAGAGAGGAAGAGTCCTTAAGTTTGCGAAACAGGGTCCGCTATTTTCATAAAATTCAACAACAACATTACACCCGGGCAAGGCTTAAATATCTCCCACCATATTATCCAACACAATTTTTGTATTTTTGTATGAAATTACTATTATGGGTCAATTTCCATCACCACATACTAACACTTAGACTTTTGTGGTCTATAAAGGATCAAATTTCATGAAAAGCCTTATTAGGATAGGATCCAAAAAATAGGCCGAGATGGTCCAAATATGATACAAGTAATTTTTTTATGGTCAGTTACTATTATGATATATAACTTTCATCATGAAGCATTGAAAATTGTACCCTTTTGTCGTATGAACTTCCGTTTTCGTTATATGAGAGGGGGTTCAAAAATTTCCCCAGCACTCTTCCTTAGGCACTTTGGTTGAGAAATTTTGAAAATTGTATTTTTTTTTCCCATATAACGGCTTTTTAGAATAGGCCGAAAAAGTGGATTGAACTGAACCATTTTCCATAGCGTTTGTCCTTGCGTCCAAACACGTCACTGTATCAAATTTCATTAAAATATCTCTAAGATTGCGACCTGTAGCTTGAACACAAATTGGACAGACATGGACATGGACAGACACGCGACGAACAGACAGGTTTAGATCATATCAAATTATGATCCTGAGTCGATCGGGATAATAAAAGGTTGGTGTACCTTAAGCCCTTCTGCGTGTTACATACGTACGGCCTGATTTAATATACATCGTGCCACAAGTGGTGTGGAATATAAAAATAAATGTGGTTTACACGAGAGCTACTAAGAAACGATCATTAGAAAGAGTATAAAAGTCGGGTGGAAATTTTTCTCACAGGGATTTTCGAGTGATATAAATTTTTGTGGAGATTTTCACTAACTTCCCTTCTACCTCCTTTATGCCTGGCCATAGCAAATTCTACAATATTTACGAACAGAGTAAGCAGTTGGTTGTATATGAATGCGTTTAAATTTTGTAGCATAAAATAATAGGTCGCGAACTGCCCGTGATAATTATATGATGAATGAATCTGTGTACAAAGCTTTGACCTAAAGTGAATATAGTCACCCTAGTTATTAGTTGATAATCTTGTCAATCTCGTAAAATTATTTTCTGTTCTTTCTTGTTCTACGATTTGTATTTGTATTGTCGTTTAACTAAACTACGCATTTGTTTTGTGTTTTCTTGTTTTCTTGTTTTATTTTTTCTTATTTTTTCTTATTTTTTCTTATTTTTTCTCATTTTTTTTGTTTCGAAGTAATTTTATCATTTAATTATCTAGACTTTGCGTTCACATTGCAAAACTGTAAGAAGAAGAAGAAGAAGAAGAAAAAGAAAAACAATCATTTATTTTAAATGCTCTGACTATTTGACATAATACTATCAGTGCAGTCAGTCTATGCTCTAACACTTTTAATGCCATTCAATGTATGTTGTAGTTGTACAATGGATGCTATTAGCACAACATTCATTTATCTAAACCAAGCGTCAACAACACAAATCTTTGTGAATTTAATTCAATTTGAGTTTTTGTGTTCTTTCTTTTATTTCAAATATCTTTCATTTTCAACTCAATAAACGGCCCATAGGGCTAAATATAAAAATAATGAAGATGCGTTAGGAACAAAGCAAAAACAAATATAACAAAAAGAAAACAGTTGCAGCAGAAGATCTTTATTCTCGGGCTATCTATTTTTAATCCCATCATTGGCAAATGAGTTTTGTCAGTTAGTATGTAACATCAGAAGCCTTAACACTTACGGTCTGGATAAACTTTACTATTTTCTTATCATCAATTTAGTTAATAACGGCACTAACTACAGTCTGTCTGTCTTTTGGCCGATTTGAATATTGAATCTGTATAAGTAATTGCTCTAACCCAGGAGTGGGCAAATTTTTTCATCAACGGGCCAATTTTAATTTTCACATCACGACCGAGGACAGAGCTAAGTCCAGCGGCATTGCGCATCAATGTTCTTTCTTTATGGCCTAATGAAGAATGAAGAAAAAAAATCGCTTAAATTCATTTGCGATAGCTGTACAGCAGAACTGGTCGAGAAGGTCCCCCGCTTGCAGTAGTGCTATGTACAAGGAAATTGAATTATTTGTAGCCGGGCTGGAATCGACCGCCACACGGGCAGTGTTCTCGGTACTTACTCTCGCTTCTTAAAATACAAGCAAATCACTAACACTAAACTCAACATCGTTAGTCATTATCCACATGGGAGATTTCATACTCTGGATATTACGGGAGCTGTGCCAGATGTTAAAGGACAAATTTATTTTCTATTTTCACATTATTATGGCAAACACACGTTCGTAATAATAAAATTTGATAAGGTAATGCGACAAGGACGGATGGACGGATCAAGATGTATACACTTGTCATACACAGTTAACTGGTTAAGGCACATCTGATATGGAGAATTCGGATTTTTTCAACATTTTCTTAGATAAGGTCCATAGATCCAAGGTACAAATGGGCTGAATTGCTTATCGCAAACAAAAACATGGTTGAAGGAAACTTTTGAAAGTGTTCCGGTCGATAATTCACATACTACAAAAAAAAAAAAAAAATTCTTTCTAAGAATACTTCAGTAAATGGGAAAGGAGCCATTAAAACGTTCGCAGTCATTAGCAAAAGAAATAATTTACATGTTGGTCTCTCAATGTCGAGTGCTTAAAAAGAAATTCATTCGAAAGCGTCTTCAATTTTTTTTCCTGCTATTGGCAAACGTCTTGTCATGTTGCTGTTATGTGCAAAATATTGAATTTTAAGAATAAATTAAGTGTAGTTTTCCATATCAAACTGTTTGTTGGATCATTTATACAAAAGGGATATAATCATACAAATGTTTATTACTACTTGAATAATTGAAGGATAACAACGTCAGAATACGATTGTTGTTCTAAAACGTCAGAATACCACAAAAGCAGAAAAAGATAATAAGAACAGCTGTTCGGCAAAAACATATGGTTTGTAATCTGTCAGCTATTGCTCAGAATCTCTTTGTAGCATTTCATTGTCACGAAACTCATATGCGTCTATTTATTTATTTATTTTTTTTTCAAACTCAAAAATATATATTCGACTGCTAGTTTCGAATTTTTTTAAATTATTATACATACCAAGTTAGTGCGGACGTATGTATGTATGGGGCTTAAGGTAGACCCATCTTTTATTGTACGGATCGATCCAGGAAATGACTCTGAATAGATCTAGGCCTGTCTGTCCGTGTGGCCGCCTGGTGTCTGACCATGTATTTTTATGTTCGAGTTGTACTTTGGCGCAAGGATGAACGCTGTAATTGGCATGAGAATCCTTATATGCGGCGGTATCCAAGAAATAGACCGACAAGGTCCAAATTCGGTAAGGCTCATTTCTTGGTCAATTTACTACTATGAATCAATCTTCACCATGAAATATTGAAAATTAAACTTTCTTACCACAAAAAGATTCGGTTTTTGTAGGACCGGCGGTTCAAAAACTTGTCCCAGCCGGTCCAAAGTTTTTATACCAATTTGGAACGCCGAAGTACTACCAATTAACCACTTTTGCTGTGAAAATTTTGAAAATTGCAAATTTTTAAAATTATAACGACTTTCCAAAATAAAGCGTTATGTGGGAACTGGGCGAAAAAGTGGACTGATTTGAATCACTTTGAATCGCATTCGTCTTTGGGTTAAATTACGTCAGTGTACCAATTTTCCTGAAAATATCTCAAAAATCGCGACCGGTAGTTTGAACACAAATTTACATGGACAAACACCAGATGGACAGACAGGCTTAGATAATGGAACGTGGGTCTATCTTAAGCTCTTCTGCGTATGTCCGCACGAACTTACTATACTCTGTACCACATACCCTGTACCAAATGTGATGACCCGACGGAGTTCATTTTCAATAGTAATCGCGCTTGGGACGAACGACGCCAGGGCGTCAAATTCCGTTCAGATATCTCAAAAATTGTGACCTGTAGGTTGAAAAAGACGAGCTGTGCTCAAAAAAAAGGTGAATTTTTACCTTTAGTTTACATCAATAAATACGGGACAGACAAGCTTAAATCTATTCTATATCTATTCATCTATTCTAAGTCCTTCTAAATGCAACCTTAATAAGCTTTGGACCGCAAGTGTTGTAAGGCATAAAATATGTGCGAGAATTTAACTGGCAGCTGATGATGAACGATGTTTCTGAAAAGCTCCTTTCCGCCCCTTAGTGTTTGTTGCTGTTTGGAAAGTTTTAAAAATTTTGAAAGCAACAAAGAAGCTCAACGAGCTTACATTTCCATGTTCAAATGATTAATGTCCCGAAACTATATCACATATATGTTATCCACGTATTGATGTATGCTTAGTTGTTTAGTTCATAGCTGGGACACGCAACGAAAATTTTAATTTTGAATTGTTTTTACGTTTCATTGGCTCGCATCATTTTGTCATGTAAAAAGTGCGTTGAAGATTCGTTTTGGCGAAGAAACCGAATGAACATTGCGTACGAGTTTTTTTTTCACATTTTGGAACGAGCTATGATTACCATGGAGAATATTTCGAAATAACAATGCGATGTTTCAATTGCCACGTACTTATTACGTCATTTTCTTCTTTTTTCAACTTTTATAGGGTATCGCGAAATTTACGCAAGATATAAATGTGCCGCCATTTCAAAAAATCAATTTGACAGTCGACAGTTTATGATTAGTAAAAATGGGCCACTGCGCGAGAGGGCAACATGTTTTCATTCTTCATGTTCATATTACAAATAGAATGAAAGTTTGGCGGCCATATCTCGCCAAATTCGCACAAAGTATGCTCGCCTTGATGATTTCTTTTACCGCATTTGAGGTTCAGTGAACTCATATGTGATTGCCGAAAAACAAACGCACCCACAATGTGTCCGACTTTTATGAGGATTTTATGCTGAAGCCAAACTCACGAGACCGCACTTCTTCGAAAATTAGACTGGTCCAGCAACGACTGTTACTGGTTCCCGATAACCCAGTTATTTTTGCCTAAGTTGAATGTGATGCCGATACGAACGACATCTGATTTCAACCGAACGATGCCGTATGCCATACAGTCCGTGAAATAATCATATTGGTGCATGAAGCGCTCTCTGGTCGTGTACTCTTTCATTTCGGTGGTCAAAGTTGTCCCCGTGGATCATGTGATTTAGTACCATTTGCATTTCGTTTTCTAGGGTTGTTTGAGATCAGAAGTCTATGCCAAGGAGCGCACAACCACCCGAGCATTGAAGAAGCAGATTCGTGACTGCATCAACGGAATTCCGCCGCATTTAGGCAAAAATATAAATCTTGCCAAAATTTTGGGACACCCTATATACGATATATGCTTATACATCGAAGAACTCTCGTAAAAGTGAATGCTCCTGTCTCGCTTCTTGATGATTTATTGTTACATATATTTGTCAACGTAATTTATGTCGTTTACACAAAAAAAGCAACGCATTTCTAGCATAGTTAATAAACGCGAATTTAGAGCTTCAGTGTCTTCGGCAATAACATATATATATATATGTATATATGTATATATGTATATATGTATATATATGTATACATGTATATATATATGTATATATGTATATATGTATATATGTATATATATGTATACATGTATATATATATGTATATATGTATATATGTATATATGTATATATATGTATACATGTATATATATATGTATATATGTATATATGTATATATATATATGTGTATACATGTATATATATAAATTCCGTAATTTTTTTGATAAAATTCATATTTAATTAAAAATTATTTGTTACATCACCCTATATGGTCTTTTATACCTCTTGATGGATACCTTGCACATGTCTTCGCGATAGAGATTTTGTGGAGAGATTGTGGGGAAATAGTCGTCGAGTCATTTTCGTATGACTTCAACTTTGCAGAATCACGGATCTGCTAAGTATGACTATATCGATCTGAACCAGTACTAATCAGAAGAGGAATAGCCTGGAGAATAATGAGCTGAGAATCTTCCAGCCCTCTTATCTTCCAGCATCATTTCCCGGCTTGCTTTTGTTGGAGACGGATGGACGTATGTGAATTTTCATCGTCTTCAAGACGACTGCTTTTTGCACTAACTCTCGCAAACCACTTTCTAACTGTTTCGTAATTTACTGCGTTTACATTCCAAGCCAAATTAATCATTTCGCTAGCTTTAGCTGCATTTCTTTTTCCACTTCAATCCAATTTAAACCAATCCAGAAAAAGCACACATTGTCGTAATTAACTGTTTTACAAAAGAAAAAAGCTGTACTCGGGTTGAAGCGAACTTATTGAAGCATAAGGGATGGAGGGAGGGACTTGCTTTGTATTGACTACTGGATAATCCATTTAATAAAAGTAAAATAATAAATTATCTAAGAAGTTTTGAGCCGAAGCTGAATATCTCATTTTTAAGTCACTATTATTATCCCGCTATTACGGAAGGTCTAACACTTTTGAACTTTGAAGCATTGTAACACGTCACCTTCAAGAAGCGTCACTTGAAATTTGCTTAACTCCTTTAAGCGAATTCGACAGAGCTCGCAATCGGCTATAACTTAAGGGTATTACATTCCCGCTATACAAAATTGTTCGACCAAATTGTTTTAATTACCAAGGAATCTTTCTAAAATTGTACACTCGGACACTGTCGATGTGGTATGCAATCTGTTTTTTGTTGAAAGCTTCCCAAAATCTCTCTTTAGCTGAAATCGAGGTTTACTTTAAATTTGTGAGAGAGTGATGGTGAAGTCTCTCTGACAATCTACGTTGAACATTTCAACACTTCCCTTCTAATCGGCGACATTTTCATTAAGGGCTTCAGAAAAGATTGATCTTTACAACGCTCCAGAAGTAAGTAAGAAATCGACGCGAACAAAACTTTACCAAGCTTTGTCTTAAAGTACGGGAATCTTTTTGCAGGCAGTTACATCCAAATCGGCCATATTTAGATCATTTGATATATCATAGCACAGGCTAGTTATGCCCGAATTTTTTCGGATTATTTCGAACTTTTTTTATAAATGATTGATCGAAAAAGTATATTGAGTTGTAAAACTTCCAAGAGGGTCGACCATCTACGGTTATTGCTTTTAATAGCCTTTCAAGGCCACATGCGGTACCAATGTTTTCTCGGGCCGTTTCAACTTTACTTTGAACGTGTCTTCTAAATGATTGATCGGAAAAGCATATTGAGTCGTAAAACTTCCAAGAGGGTCGACCATCTACGGTTATTGCTTTTAATAGCCTTTCAAGGCCATATGCGGTACCAATGTTTTCTCGGGCCGTTTCAACTTTACTTTGAACGTGTCTTCTAAATGATTGATCGGAAAAGCATATTGAGTCGTAAAACTTCCAAGAGGGTCGACCATCTACGGTTATTGCTTTTAATAGCCTTTCAAGGCCACATGCGGTACCAATGTTTTCTCGGGCCGTTTCAACTTTACTTTGAACGTGTCTTCTAAATGATTGATCGGAGAATCATCTTGAACTTTCTAAAACTTCCAAGAGGGTTGGCCATTTTTATTTCATTACTTCTTTTCAGAGCACAAGTTTCTTTGCGCGTCTATGCAACAGGGACATCTTTTTTGAAAGAAGAAAGAGAACTGGCCAGTTAAAGCGCGGTTTTCAGACAATTCGTTCGTCTTTACGAAGTAACATTTTGCGTCGGAGCATTAAGACGTTGGGCCTATTTCAGGTCTAATTTCATTGTAGACTCATATTATTTCATAAGAAGTCCTCGCTGAGGTTAAAGAGAGCGAATTGACGGACGCGTGCTATTTATTTAAGTAATTTTTTTTTTTTTATTTTTTTTTTTATACAATTTATTAACAATTCGCATATGGCAGCAATGTACATACGTGTATGCGTACACTATGTAATATAAAAAATTTAATTAAATATCGGGCATAAGTGCATGCATGCATACTTGTGCAACTTATTACATTACGGTCGACAAATTTATGAAAAAAGGTAAGAAAGAGCTTTGGGTGCAAAATGAATTCAGTGACACAATATTTCCCTGCATTATAAGCCAAATCAATTTCCGCACTTATGTACAAAAATTATTTTTCATTACAAATTAAATAAAAACATTATTTTACTTTTAACTTTTTTTAGAATTAATTTTCTGTTCTACTTCAACGAAAGTAATGCTTAGTTTGTCAAATACTTGGACAGAATCCAAGACCATATAGAATATGGTTATACATGTGAATATACATTCTTAAATAATAAGCTCATTTTATCAGACATGTCCGTCCATCCGTCCACGCAGTTCATGCGTTAAAGCTTTATAAAGCCATTTTCAGAGCTCTCTGCACTCTATTCTCTGCTTTAATGTGGATACAATAATTTCACCGCGTATGCGTCTTTCCATCACTTTTTAGTTGTACTAAAGTTAAGTTATGCTTTGGTCTTACTGTACTCTAGACGTGCGACACGCAATAGAATAATTCTACCAAGCCGCTTATCTATAAGCCGAGCTACACAAAATATAGCCAAGAAACCTTGGGTTTACAAAGCATGTTACGCTTATAGAACTGCACCATAATATGAAACCATGTCCTTAAAAGCGTCTTCTTCTCTAATAAACATGAAAAAACCCTGATTGTGAAGATCGAAGAATTCGGTCCAACTGAACACGATTCATTTCTTCTTATTTAATATTAAAATATTTTTTCCATATCTTCGCGATACAAAGGAATAACTCGTTTGCCCGCTTGCTGCATGAGACAATCGAAATTTACTTAATTATCATTAACTCAATGATCCTTAATAGCGTTAAAAACAGTTTGTATTCTGCTACATACATATACATTTTAAATATATTGCAAATAAATGTAAACATCAACCCAACCATGGTATTTAGTCGTTTTAAATGTATATTCGGTAATAAAAACGGTGTGATTTATTAAAAAGAAAATTCCTTCGTTTTTTTGTTATTTTGTTCTGTTTTTCTTTTTGGGCTTTTTTTCATTCATCTCGTCACACATTTAAAAATTGCAAAGCAGAAAAAAAGAAGAGTAAATGATGCTTTTATACGTAAATAATTTAATTCACATGCTTGCTTGTCTATAAAGCAAACACTGCACATGCACATGCACATGCACATGCATGCATACATATACGTATGTGTGTGTATAAATATATGGGGGTTTGGTCATATCATTTAAAGCCAATGCAATAGCTACGCAATATTCTGGCCACCTATGCACACACGTATATACATGTACATGACTTTTTATATGCTTTAGCATATTATGGGCGGTGCATGCCAACCATCTTCAACAACTGACAATTTGTTGAAATTATATATATTTTGTTTCTTTTACACTTGTGCATAACAATAAATAATTTATTTTATATAGACATTAAATCTACTCTTGCCCCCGCATTTTAAAGCAGAAATCGCACTCGTAGAAAGGCTTTTTTTTTTTTGGCCATAAAACCAAATCTAAATCAATCGAAATCTTAGTGAAAAGGCTAAGCGATGTCCAGTTGAAATCATAATGAAATCATACAAGAATTGGAAGCGACATGAATTTTGTAAAAAGAATTCCAAAATTTACATCAAACCTTTAATTCTTTTATAAAATTATTCTGCAGAAGACAAATGGACGTTAGTCGGTCGAAGATAGCTTTGCTTGCTAAGAACCTTAGATATCTCGAAGCTTTTCATTAAAAGTAAAAAAAATTGTATTAAGGAAGCCGATCTATTCTATCTCCGCTATTGTTATGATTGGGCAACGAACGATGGGCAACTGCACAAAGTTTCGTACCAGACAAGAGGGTAAATTTCCTTTGTAGATATTCGCGATTTTCTTTTATAGAAACCTTTGATGTAATGTCCTCCTTAACTAGAAATAACTCTGATCCCTACGTTTTACTTCAATTCATAAAATATTCGTACTTGCTTTGCTTACTCGTATAAAGAAGTCTTTACCGGGTTTCCTAGGATATGACTTTTCTTTCCTTTACATATTCGCATTTGCTTTACCTACTCAATGCATAAAAGAAATCATTACCGTTTTTCCTAAGAGATGGCTTTACTTTGCTCATAAGCTATTGTTAGCTAGCTAAGCTATTGGAGTTCTCCATACGAAATTCCTATCTTCAAGTTGTACGTATACAGTAGAAGTTAGTTCGAGAAAGGGTGGCCAACATATTTTGTAGGGACTTCCAAAAAGTTCCATGAGTTCTATGCCATTTGTTGAATGCACGACTTTTCAATTAACTCAAAGGATTGTCTTCCTGAAATGGGCGAGAAAAAAAAAATGGAAATTTTAGAAAATTGGTAGCGCAGAAATTCATGCCACGGCCAGGTCACGAAAATCGTTAATATCGGCGATAAGGGGCAATGTTCTTGATACCCGCACTTTAAGAAAATGTTAGCTTTACATGTGGCTGAAAACGCAGCGCCAAGAAACGATACCCGCAACAAGTGATGCAACCATTCATTAACGAGAAATGATGCAACGATGTTTGATGGTTTTTTGGGCGAGACGACCAAATATTACCATTTCCGAATGCTTCGCATCCTTTTGGACAGATATCTACATAGATGCACTCAATATGTTCTTTGCGCACTTAGAGAAGAAATGTGTAGCTAGCAATGGACTTTCTATCTTTCTTTCTAACCCAATGACCTCGTTTCCCTTTTCTTCTTAATTTCTTTAGTTTTAATAGCTCATGTGACGGTATCAAATCAACTTTTAGTTTATTTTTATTGTTAGCATTAGTTCTAAATAAAAGCGAAGAGAAAGCGAACTCTTGAACCATCTTTTTCGGTGAAGACAAAAAGAAATCTGCATATATATTATTATCTTTTTATTTTTAGGAAAACGAGAAAAGCATTGGCTGTAAAAGAGTGCGTAAATAAATATTTTATGACTTTTCCATTTTTAGGAAGCAGTGTTATTGCTATTTAACGAACTTTTAAACTACTTTCGAAAGTGATAATGAAAAGAGAAATATTCTATAGTATTAATAACACTTGACTGCACTTTGAGATTCGGTATAAATTCATCAATACCTTGGACGAATGTTTAAAGTCATCGCAAATACCTTTATGCAGAAGGACTGAGTTTAGCATAATTCCCTACGAGGTGATAGGCCACTTGTGGCTTTGCGAACAGCTTGGATGTAAACTTTTCTTTTAAGCCTGTAGAAGCTCTTTGGTAGATCAGCTAAAAATGAATCTATCGTGCCTTGTACTTGTAATTCTAGAAAACTGCTTTCATCTGAGGAAAGAACGATTCTCTCTTTAAGCAAAAAGTATGCACAAGATTCGCCTTTTAGTAGGGTATTTATAGCAAAAATTGAATTTTAAATCTTAAATTGTTAAGCAAAAAGCTTTCTTACCTACTACTACTCCTTCATTTTTATTACAACTTTCAGTCTTTCGTGTATGCAACTGTGGCAATTTTTGCTCTCACTTCGTTCAGTTGTACGTTGAATGTGTGCGTTAAGATTTTACGGCTGTTATGTTCTGAGTTCTCAATGATAACGTTAACGTACAGCATGTGTCTTTTACTGGGACTGATAACAAATGGCCAGAACCAGTGCCAACTATAAAGAATGAAATGAGAATGCGAAGGGAGTGAAGCATAGAGTAACGCAATTACGTTGCATTTATAAATCTCAAACAGCTCGCAGTTTCGGTTGCCGTGTCCGCCAGAAGATAGACAACGAAAATGTTCATTTAACGAGCAACTAAAAGTATGCTATAAAACAAAAAACAACAATAACAATACCAGCAACAGAAACGAGGCAGATTAATAATTGCATCAATTAGTTGTAGTTGATTAATTTTTAAATTTCTCATTATTAATATCCCAACCTGTTGTTGCGTAATGATTTACTTGTGTGGAAATGTGGAAAAAAAAAAAAAACAGGAGGAGGAAAAATCATTTAAAGATTAAAAGCTATATAAAAACTATAAGTTTGCAAAACAACATTTTTAAAGGTTAATTAATTTTCAGAAAGTTTTTAAGTACACATTTTTTTTTTTTTTTTTTTTTTTTTTTTTTTTTTTTTTCATGTCCTTAGAGTAATTCGCTTATACAAATCAGTGTCACTTTCTATCATCCTCAACGTTTATTCAACCAATTAATGGAGCAAAAATGAATAAATGACCATCAGTTTTAGCCGTTTTACAAAAAAAAATCTGACATTACCCTATGCATGCCATCCATTCATTGACTTATAAAGCTAGACAGAACGTATGTGTTGCGTAGGCAGCAATATCTAACAGGGATATCGTCTCACTTTTTTCTCTTTACTTTCTCTGGGTACGTTCTTTCATTCTACCTCAATATGTGTCAGTAGAGTTGTTGGAATCGACTTATTGACATAAATGTGCTTGAGATTAAAAGGAATAAGCGAAGCGCACACATGCTTCGTTTAAAGTTGTAAAAGCGAACAATGAAAAATTTAAGTTGAAAATGGACGACAAGCAAGAAAACGGAAATCATTATATAATATTCAAAAGAATAAACAAACACATACATGCTATGTTTGCCAGAACATTTAATTCTCATTTTCATATAAAATCCTTTTGCGTTCAAAAAAAAAAAAGAAAGAAGAAGAAGCATTTATGGCCACCGCATGCCCTTTCCAGTCTTTCATATTAATTTGGATGCTTATGTGACAGGATTATAAGTTAGATGCCATCGTACTGCAAAGGAAGAAAGCCAAAAGCATTTCAAGTTTTCGTCTTTTCTATAATATATTGACTCTGCGCGTGTCACTTTCGGTGTTACCTAAAGCGTGTATGTTAATGTTCTTGGATTTGAAGTACGGCCTCCCATATCCGAATGTACAGCTGATAATAAAATAATAAAAAGATAATAATTTCTATTTTTGTAAAATTATAACTGAAATGATTTTTTTTATTTTTATTAGGATTTTATAAATAACTAAATGAATAAAAAAAGGTGTATACTTTAAGGGGTTGCGAAAAATAGATGTAATAAAAAAATCCCTTAAATAATTACAATCGACAGGGAAAAAGTGGCTCACCTCATTTAGTATTGTTAGTAATATAAAGATTTTTCAAAATTAGGCTTGATATGAAGAGTAGTCGAAAAAGTGGTCCGATTCGAACTATTCTCAATAGCGTTCGTCTTTGGGCCAAAACATGTCAGCCTAATAAATTTCATTAAAATATCTCGAAAACTGCAGAACAGACAAACCAGACAGACATGCAGACGGACAAACAAGTTCGGCATTTCAACTCCTTCTGGTTGTTCCGTACGTACACGCAAATTCCATATATTCTTATACCACAGATGGTGCATGGTACATAAGCAAGAGCAAAGTGTGAGCGGCCTTCGACGATTTTACAAACTTAGCATATAAATTAAATATTGGTTAGGCCATGTTTTCTAAAATGTATGCATTCTTGACTAAGTATAAAAAAAGTTAAAAAATATTAAAAATCGTGTTAAAACAAAATAATTCGTGTAAAAAAAGAAATTTTTTCTTTTGAACTCGTGTTAAATCAAATTCGTGTAAAAAAAATCGTGTAAAAAGAGAATTGGGTGTATGTGCATATAAAATCAGAGTCAATAAATTCGTAGAATGGCATACAAACTCTCGCCGTCCTCAGTCACTCACTGTTGGCGAATCTACATGGTTTTTAGATAAAACCTTCAGCCTTCAAACGAGAACTGACATTCATTCCGATTAGTTCACCACTTACAGTTGTGTTCTACTAATGTTTTTTTTTTTTTTTTTAAACAATAAAAAACTCGAATTTTGTGTAAAGCGTTATTATATTAAAATAACTGAAACTATCTAAAAATCATATAGATTCGTCAACAGTCGTAGTACATCTGCATGTTTTTCTATGAACTAATTGAGAGATTTACTATATGAAACAAATATGTTCATACGTATCAACACATGCATGTATATGCATATGGGTATATATGTATATATGTAGGTTTGTATGTTTGTATTTCTGTATGTATGTACAATAACATTTTTATGCCTCACGCTGATCAATAATCAAAAGAAAACAGTTTGACTGCAAAAATCATTAATTGATTTTGTATTCGTGCGTTAAGTGTTCGTGTTTTTGTAGGCAAATCGAGCAAAGTTCGTTTTTCCGTCTGTCCACTGAAAGCTTCCGGCCTTGGAAAACTCCTCATAAAGAAGTTGAAAGACCTGTGGAAGTTCTTCTTCTTTTAAAAAGATTCCTTTCTCGTACTACTATGGCGTCGTATCAGTTACAGTCAATACTACCGACACAAGAAGTATAAGCCCTCTAGCAAACATTCGAAGAGTAGCATAAGAAAGTATCAGGGGCTGGGAAGGACTCTTTTGAAAATTTCTGGTGGCTTTAGTTACTTCGCCTTGGTTCATACTTATGACATCTTTCATTGTTTGGCATCAAAGGCATCAAATGACCCCATGTGCCATGTGCCAGGCATGAACAAACCCATACGAACTAACATCTCCGTTGATGTTCGTCAAATGAAGGATCAAATGACCGGGTGTACGCACCATGAAATTGAGCATGTCTGCTTGCACGCGTCCATGTTAAACTCTAGAGATATCTGTCATCTGAAGACTTGATTTTGCTACAAATATCAACGGCAAGCACGACATCTCTCCACCTGCAAGTGATGCAATGGCCATCGTGCTAATGTACAGTTCTCGTTTAGGATGCAGCTTCCAGAGCAAAAGGGACAGCAGTACTGGTTGTTGTTAATGAGAGTGCATACAACTCGTAGGTAAGATCTGCCTTGAAATACTTAAAAAACAAAAGTAGTTTTAAAATGAATACTAAAACTAAATATTATGTATGTGTGTCGTTGAGGGTTACAGTCCGAATCTACCCAATTTTATTGCTATTGTTGGATTTGGGTTACATCTTATGATTAACTATGACCAGTGTTTCCATTTGATTGCTGCTCTTCTGCGTCTTGCGCATATATAGTTTTGTACGATTATTTGAACTTCAATTTTCTTTTTAGTGCCTTCTAAAATTTTCGCATTGAAAATTGTTTAAGCAGAAAATTAACTAAAGAAATAAAACTAAAGCTAAACTAAAGTTATTGATAACGATATATATTATGAAGACTTTGCTTTTGCCCTCTTTGCCGTCGCCGTCGCACACTCACATAAAAATGCTATTAAAGTGTTATGATAATCCATAATACTTAGCAACCCATAACCAATGAAGGTCGAATAGAATAACTGAAGAATAAAGCGTAGTCTTGAAAAATAAGCAAACTTTTTCCACTAAACTAACACAATTACATAAAAGTTTGGCACGCAAGAAAATACTTCATTAATATTAGTACTCGGTGTGGAATGTTGAGACGAAATGATTTTTGCAAAGTATTTATTTTTTAACTTCTATTTGTGGAAGAATGAAGAAGAAACGTTTGTATCAACCCTACGGTTATATAGTAAATGTTATATAACATTGATACAACGGCGGAGTGAAGAGAAGAAAACGAAACGGAAAATTGTCATAAAACTGTTTCCGATTTCATCGCAAAAAACGCAAACACATTTTCTTAGTTAAAGGATAGGATGTGTCGGAGTAGATAGATAGATACACTTAATAAGTTTTCGGTTTTAGCCTAAATATATAATAAACTTTTTTGTGTTGCCAAAAAAAAAAATAAATAAATAAATAAATAAATAAATAAAAATCTAGAGACCATATTAACCATTTAAAGCTGTTTGCTCGCTTACTTGCTTGGCATCACATATGCTTGCTTGCTTGCTTGCTTGCTTGCTTGCTTGCTTGCTTGCTTGCTAGCTTGCTTTCCCAGTATATCAACACACGAGCAGAGAGCATATATAGTAAAGTGATAAAATAATAAATAATATTTATGTTGTTTGATAAAGAATTTATGCTGTTATACATACACTGGAAGCGAATAAGGAAAAGGAAGCTCTCGCATACCACTTACTAACCATTTACATGCATATTATAACAAAAAAAAAAACAAAAAAAAAAAAACAAACAAATAAGAAATAAAAAGTAAAAGCGCTTACATTCCTTAACTAAAGCAGGAAACATTGTGAAGTAGAGCACAAACAAACAAACTTTAACGGAAGTCAAATATAAAACAACGACTGGCTTATAAAGCGATAAAGAAGCTTGTTTCCTGAAGAGTAGAGCCGCCCGTTCACATCGACGCATAGTAGGAGTGACAGAGTGACAGAGAGAGAGAGAGCGAAAGACTACCGATATAAATCCTGCACATTTTTACATATAGGCATGCATGAGTGAATGCATGGGCTTAACATCCATTGGCAACTTAAGTACGTCGAATAACGTATAAAATATATTTCGTGTAAAACAAACGGAATATAAAAATTCCAAAGTGACACAGGAAAGTTTGTGTAACAACTACAAATTATATAAAAATAAATAAAATGAAAACAACATGGAGAGCGAAAGGAGACCAAATAGGAACTGCTCAGTAATAAAGTACCTAAAAAATATATATGAAAACGCTATGCTTTGTAACGAATTCCTGTTTCCTACTTCATTAAAAATTGCAAAGCTTCCGACCAGCTGGTCGACCGACCGCGGCCATACATTTTCTGCTTTAGCATGCAATTCTCGTTTTAAAATCTACATCTGCTCTAACAGAATTTTTGCATATCGTAGATATAGTTGGGGACGGAATGGAGGGAGGGAGAGCGTCAAAACAAAGCGGATTCTTATACTCGTCCAGAATATGTGTATATTTATGTACACTTATGCGCACTCATAGACACTTATTTGGTGCCGGAAAATCTTAATGGAAGATATCTTAACCTATCTACAGAGTCTTTGCGTAGTCCTTAGATCACAAAGACTTAAGCACCCAACATCTCCCTTGGCGAACCCAGAAAAACGCATCAGTGATTTCATAAGATATCTATACTCTAAATCAAGCTTTAGATAAGAGCCTGGGTAAAGCCTGTGCAGTCGTATGGTTACTTAATTTTCATGCAGTATTCAGTCCGACGAGTTTGTGTAGTCCTTACTTCACGAAGACTTACACACTCAACATCTCCCTTGAAAAGCCCAGAAAAATGCATCAGTATAGGCATATATATCCCAGGTATATACACTCTGGGCACATATATTCCAGATCAACCTCTAGATAAGTCTGTGTCAAGTCTGTGCAGTCGTATGGTTACTTGATTGTGGCTTGATAGCTAGATCGATATGTAGACTGTTGTTGCAGCATTCACGCAGTAGTCATCCCAACGTATTTGTGTGGTCCTTAGATCACGAAGTCTTAAACAACCAACATCTCCCTTAAACAGCCCAGAAAAATGCATCAGTACAGGCATATATATTCTAGGTATATATACTCCAGACCAAGCTCTAGGTAAGCCTGTGTCAAGCCTGTGCAGTCGTATGGTTACTTGATTGTGGCTTGATGATACCTAGATCGATATGTCGACTGTTGTTGCAGTATTCACGCAGTAGTCATCCCAACGTATTTGTGTGGTCCTTAGATCACGAAGTCTTAAACAACCAACATCTCCCTTAAACAGCCCAGAAAAATGCATCAGTACAGGCATATATATTCTAGGTATATATATTGTAGGCATATATACTCCAGACCAAGCTCTAGGTGGGCCTGTGTCTCGCCTATATCGTATACTTACTTCTTGTGGCTTGATGATGCCTAGATCGATATGTCGACAGTATTGTTGCAGTATTCACGCTGTAGTCATCCCAACGTATTTGTGTAGTCCTTAGATCACGAAGACGCACTCAATATCTCCCTTGAAAAGCCCAGCAAAATGCATGAGTATAGGCATATATATGCTAGGCACATATATTCTAGGTCAAGCTCTAGGTAAACCTGTGTCGTATGCTTACATATTGTGGCTTGATTATGCCTAGATCGATATGTCGACAGTATTGTTGCAGTATTCACGCTGTA
>KK502647.1:101456-125333 GCA_000688735.1 Glossina austeni
AGTATAGGCATACATATTCTAGGCACATATATTCTAGGCACATATATTCTAGGCACATATATTCTAGGCACATATATTCTAGGCACATATATTCTAGGCACATATATTCTAGGTCAAGCTCTAAGTAAACCTGTGTCGTATGCTTACTTATTGTGGCTTGATGATGCCTAGATCGATATGTTGACAGTATTGTTGCAGTATTCACGCTGTAGTCATCCCAACGTATTTGTGTAGTCCTTAGATCACGAAGACGCACTCAATATCTCCCTTGAAAAGCCCAGCAAAATGCATGAGTATAGGCATATATATGCTAGGCACATATATTCTAGGCACATATATTCTAGGCACATATATTCTAGGTCAAGCTCTAGGTTAACCTGTGTCGTATGCTTACTTATTGTGGCTTGATGATGCCTAGATCGATATGTCGACAGTATTGTTGCAGTATTCACGCACTATTCATCTCGACGTCTTTGTGTAGTCCTTATTCTTTCATATTTCATATCGTATTTCCTGACTTGCATAAAGGAGATGCGCATGCTACGAGTTATAGGAAATTATTTAATGCTCCGCTTTCTCTCTTACTCCATAAAGACATTGGCTGCTACTCTGAAGAAGCACGTGTTAAAGGTCATAGTTAAAGCAGAAAGGCAAAAGTGGCTTTGAAAATATCAAATTAAGTTTGCAATCTTTAGGAAAAAGGAAGAACATATTTTGTCCTTTGCAAGGACAAATCATTTCAGTGCTACAATAAGGAGCGTAAGTGCTACTATCCTTGGAAATTGCAAATTCTTATCAATTCTTTTAAAAAGATGAGGTGTATGCGTTCAGGTAAGGATTTAATAGTCGATTACCTAAAGATCTTCGACAGAGCACAAGCAGAGACAAAGAAGCAAAATTTTTTTCATAAATACATCCATTATTTTCTCATAAGGTACGTGAAGCTTTTGAAGTGTAAAACTTGATGACAAACGATGCGAAATTGCATTTAAAGCACCCTACGCTTAAACTTTTCTGTTCTCATTAATCCCTCAAAAATGACCAAAAAAGCAAATTTTCAAGCAACTGAATAGTCAGCATGTCCTTTGTCCCTTCGCCATGACTAACCGAAGTTGAATTTGATATGGTGGTAGCTTAGTTAATAAAGATGTCTGCCTTCTTTAAAGCTTCGATTTTCTTGTTAGTCGGAATATCAAAAATCGTTCAGAGATCTCAATTTTTCATGACGTATACGTCTTGCAAAGGCGATGTAGTGCACATTATAAATTCATTTTTTTTTTTTTTTTTTTTTTTTTTTTTCTTATGACAGCTTTATGAAATCTTATCCAATCTAAACCACTCAAATCTGTTAGCCGCATCGTCTTCTTATGAGGAAAAAAATACACTTTCGTACATGTCTTAAAATATTTAACATCAAACAAATCTTCAGTACTCTACATATTATTATTCCTTTGTCCCTACGCAAGCGTGGCGTATGTCCATTCTTTCACTCGTCTTGTCACACTCAGAGCCCGCTATGCATACTTTTCGATCAGCAATCTGAGGCCATTCAGGACTCACGATTTTGCGTCTCCGCGAATCCTCAAAATCCCTTTATTGATATATATGTGCGTAGCAAATGTGATTCCGAAATTTAATAACAACATATATACGCTCTACCACGATGTTATGAGTAAGCAGAAAGAGCGAAAGAGAGAGGTAATGAAATACAGAAATGTGGAATCGTGAGATAGTTTTTTTCGTTCACTTCCCATGAAAAAACCACATTAGCGACTTGTAAGCGACTTTCATCTTCTCTTAGGTATACGAAATTCGTTCTAAGGCAAAGATAAATTTTTTTGCTATTTGTTTAGCTTTATGATAGACCAGCTGGCTGGGGATTCAATGCACACAATCCATATAGGAGGAGCCCATTTGCAGAAATTATTACAACAACTTTCGAGTTTGGTCGAAAAGTTTTGAGAAAATTCGAAATTTTTTTGCAAAACAACGAAATCAACGCAAATCTCTGGGAATATTATCGCAATTTCGTTAGTAATTTAAGGTAAATGCCATTAGAGATGAAAGGCTTATATGGAGGGGAACTATTTGCGTTGCAAGAGTAGTAGAAAATAGACATTTTAGTCTGAGTACTTTCTTCATTCAGGCATTTTCTTCATTTCTTCCTCTTTTTTAATGCATTCTTGTTTCGTAATGTATGCTTGGAAAATGACTTCAATTCGTTCTCAATGTGTTTGCTCTTTTTCCAGTTGATTTCAAAACAACAACAACAACAACAACAACAACGACAGCAATACTCTCGTAAAGGTATAGGTAAAGTGTTAAAATGAATATGTTTACTTGATCATTTGACTGCTTGCCTGACAAGCTGGCAACAGTTGTCCGTCTGTGTAACATTTAGATGCATATGCTTACCTATGAGCATCTCTCTCTCTCTATCTCTCTCTTCGCATATGCATTTGTGTAGATTCGTTTGCTTTGTGTTTAATGTGTCTTGCGCTTAGCGTCTTGTGGATATTTTCAAGTTGCTTTTTATGAATTCTTAATGTGACAATTGATATGTATGCTGGTATGTGCAAAGTGCTCGACACAGAAGCCGAGAATAATGTTATTCGAAAATTACAGCAATTATTAGATAAGAGAAAATGAAAGCACACAACGAAAAAGGAAAGCAATTTGAATCTCACAGAAACCAATTTTTTAAACATTTGTAAAATGAATGCAGAAAATGTTACACAAGTATTAGCAGACGACGACTTTGAGTAAAATAAATTAGAAGATATTCTTTATTAAAATGTACTATGAAGATAATATGGAACGACTTTATAATATACTATGGTATGAGCGATTGCATAAGAGGGCAGAAGAAGGCAGAATTGCGGAGCAAGATTTTTGTTTTAAGTTATCATTAGCTTCGCACTTGATTAATATCTAATTAATGCTTACAAAAAATTCTAACAAAAAAACATGTGGCGTATAGTTAAGAAATTAAGAATCGAGTCCGCATATCAGGATTCAATTTTCTGGCCGCCATCTTATAATTACAGCTGGTACAAAGTGGTAGCTTTAGTGAATGCTTTGTCGGTAAAAGCTTATCGCGGAGTGGTCGGGCGTACCTCTGTCCGAGCGCGACAACTACTACATCTTTGTCTCTCCACTTCTCTTTAACCATCACCTCGTTACACGTATACGCGACATTCCTTGAATGACGGGTCAGTTAAGAAAAAAATATCTACTGGTTTCAATTATGATTAAGTTCGTTATACTAAGTTGTTGCTAGTCACCGAATAGCATTCGGATAGCATTCATTTAACGCTTCCAAGCTAAACGAAGACCTAAACTGTAGTATTTTACTATAAAGGACGTAATCGAAAGTTACATTCATATCAATTCAGTGTTAACTTTTTAATCAAAAGGCTTACTTAGGTTTTACTGTTATTTACTGTTATTTTTTTAACTTAAACTATCACGCAATGCATTAAACAAAAAGTGCTTCCCCTAAACGTAGTAGTAAGCTTTGATGCTAAGGCGACCAATTAGGCTAAAAATTAGGTTATAGTAAATTAACATTAACCATTCGATCCGAAGATCAAACAATATTAACTTAACTCTAACATTATAACTGCTAGGCTCACCCTAGTAGAATTAGCACTAATTTTTTGTCCGAAAGACTAAGCAAGTCCATTCAAAGTGACGATGGACTTAGTCTTTAAAAAAATGGCCAAGCGATATTGTCTTAGTGCATAAGGCGCGAAATCAACATAGAATGATTCACTACTAACACTTCAACCGAAAAATCATCAAGTAACCAAAAAGCCAGACCGCATTGGTGTTGTGCTAGCATTTTAACAAGAAAGTCGAGCAATTCTAGTTCAACACTAACACCTTAACCCTGATATTAACTGACAAAATATTAATTTACCACTACGTTTGGACCTTGGGAACTAAGAAACTAAGAGAAAAATCAAATAATATTCACCGAATACCAATCAATTAATCGAAGAGCCAGACTATATTGGGTGTGTACTAACCTTTCAAGAGGAAAACCAAGCAGTTCTAGTTCAACACTAACACCTTAACCTTAATATCAATTGAGAGAATATGAATTGAGCGCTACGTTCGGACTTTGCAAGCTAAGAAATTAGATGATAAATGTTCTTCGGAATTAAGAAATTTAAAAGTTTCTCTCATGGCAATTTCATTTTTACCCTCCTGACACTTTAATTTAACATTTCTTACACTTATTGCATTTCTTGCTTATTTTGGTCAATTTTTCTTCTCAAGTGCAGAAGGAATAGATGTGCAAGGCATGTACAAAAATATCAAGAATTTTCACAAATTCATGAAATTAAATCTCTGTTGTATTGAATCCGTAGACAGATATATGTATGTAAGTGAATTGCAATTTGCCGAAAAGAAATATACTTAAAAATTTATTAAAATTTCATTTATGAGCTCAAACAGAGAGATCACTGTTTTTCTCTGTGCACGCTTTTTATTTTTACTTCAACTGGTTAGTGCATGAAAAAAATGGTTAATATCATGATGTGGAACTCTATATAGAATATAGCACCGTGAAAAAAAACGAAATATTCAGTAACAACGTGAGAATTGTGTAATGAATGCATTGCACTATCACCTATTAAATGCATACGTAATGACGCCACCTGTTTTCAAAAATCATGCACAACGAAATATGAATTAAACAAGAGGAGACATTACAGTCGAGCTAGGTCGACTATTAAATACCCTACATCAAACAAAAACTATACCATGCAGTTACTATTATGGAATTGCATATTAAAAATTAGACCTCTTTGCACATAAAGGCTTACTTTCCGTAAGAATGGCTGGGCCCAAGAGGTTCAAAAATTGGAGTACGTATTTAAAACCCAGCATAGTTAATTTTTATATCAAACTGCTATTATGAATCAAATTTCATCATAAAATATTAAAACTTAGACTTTTCTGTCATAAAAAACAATTATTTTCGTGCAAGCCCTTATATAGCATAGGATCTAAAATAGGCGTAGGTCGTCCAAATTTTGTAGAATTAATTAAATTGTTATTATGGATCAACTTTTATCATAACCCATTAAAATTTAAGCTTTTCTGCCGTAAAAACAATAATTTTCGTGCAAGTCCTCATATACGGATAGGGTCGGATCCAAAAATAGATGTTTGCGGTTCCAATTTGGTACACCCAATTTTTTTGATCTTAAACTACTTTTATGGCTTAAGTTTCATCATAACACATTCAAACTTAGACCTTTCAGCCTTACAAAGGATTAATTTTCGTAAAAATCCATACATAGGGTAGGATCCAAAAAATATGCTGAGATGGCCCAAGTTTGGTACAATTAATTTTATGATCTGATTTTCATCAGGAAGTCTTGAAAATTAGAACTTTTTGTCATACGAACTTCAATTTTCGTTATATGAGAGAAGGGACAAAACATTGCCCGACGTGGTCCAAAGTTTTCACACCAACTTAGAATGACGAAATATTATTAATTAGGCACTTTCGTCAAGAAATTTTAAAAATCGGAATTTTTTTCATATAACGACTTTTCTAAATAGGGTGTTGTATGGGGAGTGGTCGAGAGACCAAACCATTTTCAATAGCGATCATCCTTGAGCTAAAACACGTCAGTGTACCAAATTTTATCAAAATATTTCAAAAATTCGGCCTATAACTTGAACACAAATTTACATGGACAGACGAACAGACAGGCTTAGATCGATGAGAAAATGATTCTAAATCATTTGGTGGTGGTTCTATGTTAAGCCCTTCGGCGTGCACACAAACCTAATATACCCTGTACCACAAGTGGTGTAGAAAAATAGAAAAAGAAGGAAGATCGGCTTCAACGAATATGATTATCGTCTGCCTAAGCTATTTGCTGATAATAAGCGCGGAAAAAAATACACCCTCGGTACACTTTACTATTGCATGCGATGCGTCGTCAGAAGTCACACCTGCAACATCTTAGGCGACATGCTGCACCCATAAAATTTCCCTCGGGAACTTTCTTCACACTTTCTCGCGAATAACAACCTCACAATGTCTCACCTCCATCCGAAATTTTAATTGAAATTAACTTTTTTTCTACTGTCGCTTTCCTGTAACGTAGTAACATTTGAGATTTTCAACAAAAGGTTCATATTGAAAATATATAATAAATCATTTCTTTTCAAACAAAGAGGACAAACGTGTAAATTGGAGCGGTTGGTAAAGAGCAAAAGATTTTGTGATGTCTTTGGGTCGTGTTTTAATATATGGCGGTAAGGGAGCCTTAGGAGCGGCGTGTGTTTCGCACTTTAAAGAAAACAATTTTTGGGTGAGCAGCGTCGATTTTAATCACAATGAGCAAGCGGATGCTGGCATTATTGTCTCGCGCAATGCCTCTTGGATCGAGCAAGAGGAGGACGTTCTTAGAAAAGTTGGCACTGCCTTGGGAGATAATAAATTGGATGCTGTTATATGTGTCGCAGGCGGTTGGGCGGGTGGCAATGCTAAAAATGGTTTGGCTAAGAACGCCGATACAATGTGGCGTCAGAGCGTGTGGACCTCAACAATTTCGGCCACTATTGCTGCTAATCATCTCAAGCCTGAGGGTTTGCTTGCTTTAACGGGTGCTAAACTTGCTTTAGAAGGTACACCCGACATGATTGGTTACGGTCTAGCCAAGGCTGGCGTACACCAACTCACGCGTTCATTGGCAGCTAAGAATTCTGGCTTACCTGAGAATGCCGTTGTAATTTCTATATTGCCGATCACTTTGGATACCCCTACGAATCGCAAAATCATGCCAAATGCAGATTTTAGTTCATGGACTCCACTTAAGGAATTGGCGGGATACTTTCATCTCTGGACTAAACAAGAAGAGCGTCCCAAAAATGGCTCTCTCCTACAAGTTGTCACCGAAGATGGCTCCACTTATCTAAATGAATTTTAGCCTTTTTTCCTAATAATATCAAGTGATCTGTATCATCATTGAATATATTAAATTCTTTAAACAAAATTTCGTGCGATTTTCAAATTTCATCTAGATATTGGTTGTTGTAGGAAAATTTGAAAAGACCTAACATTTTTTGGACAATTTCAAATTGAATGTCTTGTGGCATTTTAGAAAATTGTGGCAAGAAAGGTTCTCACACCTGAATGGAGAAAGTCGGCGGATGCCACGAGTTGAGGATCAGGTGAAAGGCAAAACTTTAAATCAAACGCCCTATGAGCGGCGAAAAGGGTTTGCCTTAAATTCTTTAAAGGACACTTATATAGCTTTTTCTGTCTCCATCGGGACTGACCCAAATTCCAACTTTTGTTTAACTGATGCACACTGCCCGCCGATTCATGGATATTCGCAACTCGCGCTCAGTTTGTGCAAAACTTATGTTCAGTATTGTCAGCGGTTTTCAGAGAAATTTTTAAGGCCTATAGAGAAGCTAAGAGAAGAAGCACCTAAGCTATTGTGAAGTAGATATTTGGACAATCAATTTAGATGATATG
Source organism: Glossina austeni (assembly GCA_000688735.1). Taxonomy (NCBI): domain Eukaryota; kingdom Metazoa; phylum Arthropoda; class Insecta; order Diptera; family Glossinidae; genus Glossina; species Glossina austeni. The sequence continues at coordinate 108,970 of KK502647.1, forward strand.
CGTAGTCATTTAGTTAAAAGATTTCTCTTTGTAAAATTGCAAATTTTAACATGAAGTTTTCCAACCAGGGGTCCAGGCTTCCTTTGAATGGCTGCCGAAGTTTTGTTATTGCATAAAACGTTCATGAAGAAAAGGTACGTGAAATTTGGATATTGGAACCGTTTTCTTAAAACTTCCTAAAAAATCCCTTCTAAATTCCTTCTAAAAAATTCCTTCGGAATATCAAAATTGATTAAAAATTAAAATATTTATTATATAACAAGAATACACTTTATCCAATTTATCGGCCAGTTTTACTAATTTTGCCTTTGAACTGCAATTCGCAGCGTTCTATATTCGCAATCGTTTACGTTCCTCCTTTGCTAAGGATTTATCATCCGTTACTTCGGCACAATTCCACATATTTCGCTACCAAATTGGTCCTAAATTCTCAATTTAATGTTGACATCAAAAAAAACCAAACACAAAAAAATTTTTCATACGTTTTCTTTTGAATTCGCTATACATCTTCTTGATTTGTAAACAATTTCATATGTTTTTTTTTTATTTCGCTGTATCTCTATTTGAATTCGCTGTACCTCCTTTTGAATTCGCTGTACCTTCCTTTGATTTGATTGTCGACACAGGGCTACTTTTAAAAAACGCTCTTGCTTTCTATATACGATATATATACACATACATACGCGCGTATACATACATATACACACTTATATACAAACGCGCAGATGAATTTATATGTATATATATGTATATATGTATATATATGTATATATATGTATATATATGTATATATGTATATATATGTATATATATGTATATATGTATATTTATATATATGTATATGTATATATATATATATATATATATATATATGTGTTTATATGTATGTTTGTGTACGTATGAATATGTATGTTTGTGTAGGTATGAATATGTATGTAGGTATACATATGAATACATATATATGTATGTATATATATATACATACATACACATATCTGTTTCTCGTATATTTTCTATCAAAAAAAAGAGAATTTCTGTTATCGTCTTAATGTTTTAAGCTTTTCAGGAAAGTGTAATAACATGAAGTTTGGAGCCATCTGGCTTAACTGGCAAATGGTTTGCTTGCTACACCAATCATGATCGCTATGTAGGCCTTTACTTGCATAAATGAGACTAGAGATCATTTGTGTCATTAAATACACGAGTTAAGGGCGAACATTGTTTACTCTTTCGTCAATCTTGCAAGGAATCTGACCTTGAGAAAAAGTCTGTTCAATTTTTTCACATTTCTATTGAATTAATGAAGTATTTTTCAATCCTTCCAGTCATTACCAAATACGAAGCAAGTGTGTTCGTGTTTACTGCGAGATTTGTACCCATGTCCGTCGTTAGCAGGAATAACTTTCCTTTGAATTCCAAAGACAGAAAAAAAGGAAGCAAACAAGTAAGAAAGTTATATGCGGCAAGGACTGAATCTCGCATACCCACCAATATTCTCTTCGTATTCTACTCTCCAAGTTCTTTTGCTTGATACCCATATCGTTGGTATTATTAAGAAAAAATTTATCCACCAGATCGCTGTGTCTACTGTAATCATTTCGGTATTAAGCCATTTTTAGGCAAGTAATTTATGTTCATTTGAGAAAGAAGAGTGTTTCGTAAAGAAAATTTGGAAAATATAAACCTTCGAACTTTTTTAATTTCTAATTAACGAGCAAAAACCCACAAATGTTTGTTAAGAAAAACGGTGTTGCGTTCAGTTTAGACTCCACTGCAGGCTTCTGCTCCGACGAAATTTGGCGACTAGGAGAGTGCCGCCAACAAAAACCGCGCAGACGGACAGACATGGCTCAATCAATTCACAATTTCACGCTGATCAAGATTATATATACTTTATAGGGTCTCGGAAGCTTCCTTCACGGAAAAAAACAAAACGAGTATATCCTCAGGCTTCAGCGGTGGGTTCTCACCAACGAACTGATTTGATGTCAGAGAGATGTGGCAAGAAATACTACTTATTAGACAATTTTCTCACGTTATTAACATTTCGTAGGACAAGATCGATTTTTAACAATTTCATCATCATATTACTCCCATATGGGCAGAGAATGCACATCTATCGCCAAGTCATTCCATCATAGCCTATCAGGTCAATGATTTCGTATTACAATCACGTCTGCCGTAATTTACATAAATATTTATTTTTCTTTTCAATTTTCAGTTTATATTAAACTTATTTTTTAAAGTACATACAGTCGCAATCCGAATGTTGGAGAGAAATTTTGATACGATATAGAAATGTAGATGTGTAACGGCACCGTAAAGAGGAAAGGAATGGGAATCGAAAGTAGTCTTATATGTGAAAAGGTTTTTAGGCAGGCCCATCACTCATTATTATCGATTACAGGTTTCTTAAAAAGGTTTAGACGCTTAGATTGCAAAGGATTTACACAAGCGCTGCACGTACTCCGGTACTCTTTAGATAGACGTGTTAACAGGGTGCAAACAGACAGATATCTCATTCGGAGCTCGGTAACATTTCTGCGAGTATGTCCTTAAGTGATTTGTGTACTTTGTTGGGAAATTTGATATCGAATGAAACTAATAAGTCACCGCGACGATGAGGCTCTTTGTGGAATGGTAAACCTCGACCACTTATACGCTTGACTGTATTCGGTGTTATTACTTCGTTATACAAACTCAGTGTGATCTTATCGCCTTGCAATGTTGGTACTTTAACGGATGTGCCGCATAATGCTTGCTTTAAACTGATCTTGGCAGTGTACCTAAAGTCAGTGCCTTCACGTTTAAATATCGGATGAGGTCTATCTTTGATGATGAAAACAATATCTGCGGGTATTTTTCCAGGAATTTCGTCTCCCTCTTTTTGGAAAGTTATTTTGGTGCCCGACTTCCAGCCCGGTTTGATGTTAATGTTTAATATCTTCTCATCTTTGCGGGGCCGGCCAGTTGCCATTGATATTCGCGAGATTTTCATGTTCTTCACGCAACCCTTATCGATCTCTTCGAGAGAGACGTACAAATCGTATTCGATGGGGGGATCTTGTTGCTGGCGTCTACGATTTGGCTTACAATTAGGAGACCGTGAGCGAAATGGTGCACCAGAACTGCCCATTTGAGCGAAAAGATCATCGGCAGTCATAAATATAGTCGGCTGTTCGAACATCTCACCGACATCGTCGGCACCAAAGAATATACCAAAAGGATTGGCATTTCCGAAGAATTGGGCGAAAGTGGCGCGCGGGTCCCCATGATAAGTGTAGCTGCTATTTGATTCGCCCCTCGTTCCCGGCACGCCGCCCTTAAGCCCTTCTTCACCGAATTGATCATAAATATCGCGTTTCCTCTTATCGGATAATACCTCATAGGCTTCGGCAATCTGCTTAAAACGTTCCTCAGCCTGTGCCGTTTTATTTTTATCCGGGTGATATTTCAATGCTAACTTTCGATACGCTTTCTTGATCTCATCATCGTTGGCATCCTTACCTATGCCAAGAATTTCATAAAAATCTTTACCCATAATAGTTGTATTGCGTGCTATTAAATTCCAAATCACTTTCACGACACAAAATTTCTGCTGAGTTCTGGATAATCTTCGTGCAACTTTTCAAAATTTTCATATACATCTGATGACCGATTTTTTTTTTTTTAAATATCTGTTTTTTCTCCTCTCACTCTAAGAATTTTCTTGGAAAATTAATTGCCATAATTTTGTTTATTTCTTCTTTATTTTTTTTTTGTTGTTGTTTTTTCCTCCAATATGTCGAAAAAAGAATTATCGGTAAACAATAACGTAAACCCTGTTTTCTCTTGCTCTTTGCTCTTTGGCGACAATCTACGCTTTGTTTTCAATGCTTCATTTATGATTCAAGAAAGCTCTAACCTTTTATTTCCTGCAGTCCATTGTCACAGTCTTTCAAATTGTGAACGCATCAAGCAAAACACATATTTCGCTTAGTTTCTTGTATCTTAAAACTCCTTTCAATGTGAGATACAGATCTGTATACCTTTCAATGTAGTGCTCTATTGCAAACGGACTGGATATTGCGACAAGTTATCTCCCCCCTAGCGAACTTGTTTTTATAAAGATGGTGCACTAGTTCTTGTCCAAAGTAAAATCTATTCAAAATCCTTGCCTTCTTCTTTAGGTGAAAGAGCTGATCGCACTAAAACGCCCTTCTCGCGAATTTGCGTACAAATAGGAATAGCATGAAACCGTTTGAAGGCCCATCTCCGTTCTCAATAACAATGCGGTGCATAATGACATTGCGATCTTCCTAACACTCATAGTACTAAAATTTGCCATTGCTCTCAAAACCCAGCTGTGGTATCGCGCTTCAAGTAAATGACTTTGTGGCAACAGTGTATGTGTAACGATATATTGATGGGTAAGCATTCAGTGTTACATTCGTTATGCTGCCCTGGGGTCTCTCATTTTGTACTTCCGAAAGTAAACGTAAATAAAACACACTTCTGATTAAGATTTGGAACAACTTTTTTTTTCAATACATTGTTGGACTTTGCGGAATATTAGATCATGAGTCATCCACCATCACTTTACAGGCTTGGATCCTTTTGAAATAAATTTCGGCTAATGGAACGCACATAACGCGCAATAACTCGGCCATAGCTTGATATATGTTCGTTTTCAAAGCACCAATGGGCGTAATCAGCGAGTTCATCGAAATTATGCATATCCCTACAAAAAATGTACAGCGGTGGGAAATTGCACGATCTTGACGGCCAATTCACGCTGTAAAATTACACGCCCGGGGAATTTCTCACGCAGCACTGCATGGCATCGTCCTTCTGATATGCAAATATCTTCAATATCCATATTTGCAAATTTATGTCAAAAAAAGTGGTAATTATGCGACCATAGCGATCAGATTTTGCGATCTGAGTCACAACCTTGACATTTTTAAAAGACTGCGGGCCAATCACAGTTCCAGAGCAAATGCCATACCGTACAATGCTTTTTTTTGGGAATACAACAGTTTTTCGACATTCAGTTGTGGCTTTTCGCTGCACGACGATGCGACGACACATCCACCGAGTGAAAAATGAGGTTCACCACTGAAGACAATTGGATGCAAAAAATCGTTATTCAAATGCTGTTGTCCGAGCACCCAATCAATACATCTTCTATGCATTGCATGGGTCAGCCAGCATTGGTTCGTGCGTTAGTCGAATTTTGTAAGGTTGGAAATGAAAATCCGACCGGAGTCAACCATGTATCATGCTCGTAATACTTGATATGTGCCTGTAACAGAATCATCATTTTGGTAGTAGGCTTTTACTATTTAATGCTTAAATGCGTAGCGATGTAATTGCGATCGTATGTTTAAAAACTCATATCTCTTTATGCAGCAAACTTCGCATAATGTTTTTTATGTTAACTCTTTAAGGCCAAATGCCGGTTGCCAATTTTATTCAATTTTTTTACTTCAACTTATTTAAAAACGTAACTTGAAATATTAGTGAAACTGGAATGTTGACAATTGGCAACAATATGCATTTATTGCTTAAAATAGTCAGAGGTTGTCCAACGATTCATATTTTAAAATGGCAAACACTGCCCTGACCATGACGACAATTGGATTTTGCAAATGTTATTCAAACAGGGTTGTGGAAATGGATAAACCGATATTTATAAAATAGGATGCTTATGTTTCCTTCCCCTGTTACGCTTACAGTGTGCTATTTGCTAACAATCAAGCGATGGATATTAAAAGATTTCTTCCAGGATGAATACAATTTCCTTTTTCTTTTTCTTAACTAATTGAATGGTTGCATAGCAACAAAAAAAGGGTTTTCTAAAATATTATGTAAAAAGCCAACAACTAACATTGAACGCTTAATGAGAAAAAGTATATGAAATTAGTGTTGTCATCCATTAGCTATCGAATGGAAGGATGTACGGGATATATTACAAGCATTAAGCTTATGAGAAATTTTTGTAACCGAAAGCAAATGCGTGTACAACGTGCACAGTATTGTTTATTGATTATTTCGTATAAAAAGTAAATGACTTCTGGCGTAATTCATTCGCATGAGTGCAGTCAAGGCAAGGTATTCGAAAAGCTGCAGTGTCTGGCAATAGGATTAAGACAAATGTTTTCTGGTATATAAAGGAATACAACAGACAAGAAAATCTAATTATTTGTAAGCATTGAGGCAACAACGCATGAAAATTATCCAAAGTTTTTCCGTATGAACTTCAGAACAACGTGTATAAAGGCCGGATTAGGAAAGAAATCTTTTTCTCTTCATGTTAAAGAGTCGTTATTGAAACTATGATCTATTAACCCATTCACTCTATGCTTTCTGTCCGGATAACTAAAAAAAAAAAGAATAAAGAAAAACTTGCAAAAATCAGGGCAATACTTTGCTGACTTTATTGGGTCGGGGTTATTTGAAAGACAGAAATCATTCACTCAACAAATTTGAATGAATTATATAATCTTGCAAAGATACCCTTTAGGGCAAACCTTAACCCTATTAAGCACGTAAATCCAAACATATACTATTACGACTTTGGCGTAATGTATACGCAGTTGTACAGGTTTCAATGCATCCTTCACAAGTTTCACTTTTCATTTCGAGCGCGAATTTGTGCGTGTGTTCTCGTTGATAAAATCAAGAATTCTGCTGATGCAGCAAAAAATGTATGAACATCTTCTTGCAAATTGTTTGCTTTGTATGCCAGCATGAATGTGTTGCTATGTAACGATTGCCTAAAAAATTCAAACCAAATTGTTATGCGGCTTGAATGGTATTATTGGCTAATTTTCAATGAATGTATGTAAGTAAGTGTTTTAGTTGCCTGTAGAACGTTTTCTCTCTTTATCTGCTTTTTCCATAAAATCTAAATGCAGTTACGAGAATGAATTGTATGTCTACGTAGTACATATTCGTGTGGTTGTATGTAAATTACGAATTGTGCACTTGTGGCAAATTAAAAATAAAATTACAACAATTAATTAAATTACTAACATGCCATTAAACACTTTGGGGATTCTACGGATGCTATTGTGAAAAAAGAAAAAAACAAAAAAAAGGCAAAAAAAAAAATTGTAAGAAAAAAAAGAAAACAAAAAAAGTACACAGAAATGCATACACATTTCACGTGACTATAGCAACAGCAATGTATACTGGCGGCAACAATGTAAGCAACAGCATTTTGTGGGTAAATAGAACGCAATGTACTTTAGTCTGCTTTAGTTGCTTAGCAGCTGCTGATGGTCTAAATGTGCAATACTTGATATTGCTGTTGATGTTTTTGCAACATAATTAATGAAAAAATTATCCCAAGTGGTAAACAAAAGCTTTAACTATTTTACACACAGAGAAACACATTCACTAAAGGACATGCATGCACGCATATAGCACGACAACGATTATAAGCATAGACCATAACTACTAGTTGTTGTTGTATATATATATATATATATATACGAACAACGATATGCAATTAATTTTTAAAGTAATTGCTTTTCGTTCACATGAAACATTTAATGCAAGCCAAAAAAGCCAACAAACCATCCACTGCACTCATATTCTTCACTTCACATAATAACCGAAGTTATCTTTGATTGTAAATCTTGTTATTACTCTTTCTCAATAATTTAGTCTATGGCTTACAGCTTTTGTTAAACTCTCGTTTTGTAGTTACAACAAATATAACGATATAACGATCGTTTCCTATTCTATTTATTCTTATTTACTATTATTTGCTGTCTGTCTGTTCTGTGTGCCATGGCACATATTTGTGCGTTAAAAGGCTTTCAACAGCAATCCTCTGCACATATTGTTTGGACAAAACTATGCTGATAGTACTACTACAACACATTACATCGAATTTGTAGATAATCCTGATGATGAATATCTCAGTCAGACTTTTGTCGTAATATCCCCCAGACAACACAATAAGTGCTTGATGAACATAAGGAAAAACTGTTGTCTTCTTGTTGTTGCTGTTGTTGTTGCTGTTGCTGTTGCTGTTGATGCTTGTTGGCAGATCACACATATCGTTAAGCCTTGCGTTTTTAACGTGTTGGGGATTGTAAGCGATGAATCTCAACTACCTTGATTTCAGCGAGTATGGCAATCCTTGGGAAGAAGTAGAAATGTGTGTACTGGTGCAGGTGGCTCGAACTTTAGACTACAGGCAAAAACAAAAAAAAACAAAAAACGGATATTTTTGAAAGTTTTTGCATCCGGCAAGTGTTTGGAACATTGCAGTGAGTCAAAACTGACATACTTCACACTTCCAGGTTTGGAAAACTTATGATAACTGGTAGAGTGAAGACGAGTACTAATCTTCAAATGAAAATTCCTTTGGCCCTGCTATGGTTAACGATATCGACGGCGCACTTATTTCGACACTTATCGCGCAATAGTGAGTTTATACAGTTCGAGTGCTATCGGAACGAGAAAAATGTTTCAATCGAGGCATAAACAACGCTTTATTTGTACTACGACCGGTGTGTGAATAACAATAGCGTGCAGATGCAAATGCAAATAAATGCAAAGCACAGGAAGAACATGAATAATTCAATTAGTTTTATAATAATTTATCTAAATATAAACTACAGGAAGTAAATGCATTTAAAAGTTTAACTTATCTACGCAAAAACTGCAAAATAATTTCCAAAAAATGGATTCCTCCGTTTCCCTGTCGCTGCAGGCAACTTCGTATGAAGAATCAATTGCAGGCAAAAATTATCCAAAACATCCAAAGAAGGTTATTAGGGGTAATAGTACCCACTCGCTTTCCTTACCGTCACGAAAGTAAGTTTTGTACAAAGTTTTCATTTAATTTATTAATCGTTATATAATAAAATGTTTATATGTTTGTATGTATGTTAACTAATCACGGCCCCTGCCCACTTATTATATAAGCACTCTACCCAACATTACATTTATTCATATAACGACTTCTGAAAATCATATGTTACGTGGGAAATGATTGAAAAAATGGGCGGATCGGAACCATTTTCAATAGTGTTCGTCGTTGCACCAAAACACGCCAGTGCACTACATTTCATCAAAATATCTTAAAAATTTGAGACCTATTGAACGCAAGAAAGCAAGAAGGACAGACGGACCGACAGCAAGTAAATCTCAATCGATCACTCGTCCGTCTTAAAACCTGCACTAAATTTCACCAAAATGTCTTAAAAATTTGCGACCTATTGAACGCAAGAAAGCAAGAAGGACAGACGGACTGACAGTAAGTAAGTCTGAATCGATCACTCGTCCGTCTTAAAACCTGCACTAAATTTCACCAAAATATCTTAAAAATTTGTGACCTATTGAACGCAAGAAAGCAAGAAGGACAGACGGACTAACAGTAAGTAAATCTGAATCGATCACTCGTCCGTCTTAAAACCTTTTCAATATTGTGTAGATCCGCAGTATAACATTGCACCACAAGTGTAGGGCGCAACAAGATTTGCTTTTATTCTTATTTTATCGTTAATTTGTTTCGGAATTGTTGGTCTTTTAACCTTTCATATAACAATTGAACTACCACGGCTGAGTAGCAGATAGATAGATAAGTTTTAATAATCTTTTTACAAAGATATTTAAGAGATTGCGCGGCAGAAGAACAGAAGAAAACCTAATTTAACGTAGACAGGAAATGCAAGCTCGAGAAATTTGCACCAAAGACAAGAAAATTAAAGATCCTTTCGTTTAATATGTACACAAATGACTTTTTACAGCCTTTTAAGAAAACACTTGGACTTGGATGCCAGAGTATGAAAATATTAGAAAATAGGATGCAGCGCGCAGACAGACTCTCAGGTTGCAACTATTTTAAAGAATTAAACTTCTTCATGTATAGGTGGACTTGAAAAACCCTGAACTCCCAACAAACGTCATTCGTTCATATCTACATTTTTTTTGTTTTTATTTTAATGTCAAAAGAACTAAAACATGAATTCATTTTACACTTCGAGCCTGATAAGAAACGTTATGTGCGATTAAACCATCATAATAATGCTAAAGAAATCGCGAAAGTTCTAAAAAAATATATATCGAGAGTAAAAGTAAATTTCAAAGGTGTGTTTTCTGAAAAGTGGGTCCGCATTTTTTTTTAAAGGCAGTGACGAATTCCCAATAGAATGAATTGTTCTTTTTTGCGCTGAAAGAATGTTTAGCTTAAGAAGCAAATCAAAAATTCATTGATTCTTTATAGTCCACTTAGAAACGCCAATGCTGCTCAGAGAGATTATAAGTGGGATCAAAAGAAGAGGATAGTCAGGATAAATGTCTAGAGAACAAGGCGCATGGGACATGGGAGCATACCATTTAAATACCTCCAAGCAGTTCTTTACTGCCGCTCAACCAAGTGGTTGTGCAGTAAGATCCCTTTGCCATGTCTCTGCTCGCATTCCTATCAGTTTTCTTTCAATGCGGTTAACGCTCAAACGCGCTAACTATAGACAAGTTATAGACGTAGTGAAGGCTTCATTCAATGTTAGCGGCTCGTTGCAAACTAAAAACACCCCCCATGATCCCCGATGCTAATGATATTAATGCAACATCAGGCTTACCCCGTGCTTATCCTTACTCTCGCATTTGTCGTAATGCAACCGCTTTTAGGTACCATTTACGACTCCGTGCAAAAACTCTTCCATTTTTGCTTTTCGCTTCAATTTAATTCCTATAACATGCAATTTCTTTCTTTCTCGATCATTCTCATGTCTTTGAGGAGTAAGGAAATCTTGAAGAGTCATTCACTACCGAAGACTCTATGGCCATCAATTCGTAAGAGAAATAAAGCTTTCCGTCAATTGTGGGTCTTGGACAGAAGCTCTTAGTTCAAAAGAACTCTGCTTTTTACATTACTACAGATTAAGCCGATCGTACCGTAATATGAAGACAGACTAAGATTAAGACGTAATAAGTGATCGCCCTCTATTGCACCTTGAGTAGAGAAAACCATATAATGCCCCTATAATGCATTCAGTCAGCTCTTCTGACACGGTCCAATTGCAGGAACTCGTCAGTTTTTTATGTATCTGTCTATTAAACAAGCGAGTAGTCTCAATGCTTTACATAAGTGTTTTTATATTTACTATCGGAGTAAGCAGTTGCTTTATCACTTATAATGTCCCGAAATACCCACAACAATACGGTTTTTTAATGGTCGCTCAAGACCAAGGTCGCGTTCGCCTAGATTAAATATTATAGGAAAATAAAACGAACGGGTACTTAAGGGCTACCGAATAAATTTAAAAACATGCTCTCGAGCGTAAGTTGCACTCAATGATAGATTCTCGATGCAAACGTTAACTAATTAAAAAAAAAAAAAATCTGAATTAAAGATATTCAAGAAAGAGTGCGAAGCAACAAATAGTCGGAATCGAACGAAAATGTCCACTTCCAACATTCAGTGTTCACATCCCTTTCATGTTTTCACTTCCTTTTTGTGTTTCTTTTGGTTTTTTCAATGTTGAGAGAAAAGAAAAACGAAACACACATTCTGTACACATTCAAACGAAGAAAGATTTACTCATTTTCTGATTTTTTCCTTCCTACAAAAATTTCAATTTATAAAATCCAACTTTAGAATGCACATAAATGAAGCTATACATCAACTAAATATGTTACTTATAGTACAGTTCCGTAAATAAATGTATTTCTTGTCCATTTGCTTACTTTAATCCCCTAGAAAAATGTTAAAATGCAAATGACATAAGTAGAAAATAAAACGTGTCACCAGGAATACACATAAATAACAGTAAAGGACACACACACCTTGAAATCTGCACAGAAGAAATCTGGGCGAAATTTTGCCATAAATAAATAAAAGCAATTATTATTAAAAGGAAGAAAACTTAATATAAGCAATCCAAGCAAGAGAATGCAAATGTTATTAGAAAAACGGTCTTTCGTTTTTTTTTTTGTTTTTTTTTTTTTTTTAATGAATAAACGTTCGAAAATTAAGAACTAAAATTAAACTTAATTTAAACATTTTCTCTTTTTTTCTTTTCTAAGAAATCTTAGTTGACAAGCCATCAATAATCATTTCAAATAAGAGAAGTATAGCAGTATGAAGAAGAGTGGGGAAAGAGATAAGAAGAAGGTGGCCGTAGTGTAGTGAGTGTGTGTCCAATCGGTAAGTTTAAGATCTTTAGCGAGCAATCACTTTAGCTAAGGCTAGCTAAAGTAAACTCTACCGCACTGACATTTGCAAACGCAAGCATTGACTGCCTGCCCGTTTTATGAGGCCTTTACATGCTGTATGCCAGCTCAGCTTGAAGACTTTCTCACGGCTTAGCTAGGACTGGGATTATGGATCATGGTTCGAGGCTTGTGAGCGTTCATTGCATTGTATTGGGCGCGTAATCTCTTTCGCGGAAAGGCCATGGCAGGCCTTTCAGAAAGCATTACGCAGATCTACATAAGAAGTTAATTGAAATCGATTCGTTCACTTTTGACATCGGAGGTCAAAGGTTGCCAATCGTTCTTGTCCCCGCTAATGACGCTGCTTATCACATTTGCCTTTATGGTAGCGATAGGACGTCTGCACACAACTTTACCCGATACTTGAACGTATTTACGCATTCACCACTGAGTCATTGTGGTATCTCACTGAATTCGATTCCACAACATGACTATGGTCTTAATTAAGGCAAGATTCTGAGTTGATCTGAGTAACAAAGAAACCACTATAGAAAGCATTATACGTACGTTGTGGGTATCATAGTCGTAGAATAGCAAACTCTAACAAAAAATGCATCCTAATCATCAACATGACATAACGTTTGTCACTCTTCGGTGACATAATGAAAATTGTCGAAATAATTCGTCAAAAGTACTTAGTAAGTAAAGATGAGTAAATTTAATTTTTCGACATTTGTCTTTTGTCAGTCTTTCATGCTTAGACTTAGTAATGCCATAGGCTAAACTGTTTTTTTTTTTATTTATTATTTTTAACTCTTGCCATCGCAAAGAAGGAGCAGAGAGATAGGTAATGAAAAGCTGCTTATTGGTGTCTGTCCGTTATTATGTCGCCTTTGTCGATTAGTCTATCTAATGAAAATTTGTAGTCAGCCCAGCCAATCTGTGCCTGTCTATGCGACGTTACTCGTCCTTGAAAAAACTGAATAGAGAAAATTAATAAAAAAAAGTTTACTGTAAAAATGGAAAGCGATTGAAATTAATAAACTCTATAACGAAATATGATCTCTTTTTCGACTCTTTCTGGTATCAACAATTTCAAGTATTATATAAATAAGTAAAAATAACCATATTCCGCATTAGTATTCAATAGGGATTGTGGTCAATGAATGGTTGGATAATAATATCCTTAATATGGAAGAGTAAATAAATAACTCAATATTTTCACTAAATTCATAGTACAGATGCATGCATGTATGTATGTATGTATGTATGTATGTGAATGAGGGAAATTTCATGTCAATCATTTTATCAATTCAATGCACACGCACATGGTGCATGACTACACATACAAATGCAATTGCTATGGAAACTGCAAATATACGAAGAATGAAACGATATGGATATGTGTTTAAATATCTATAAAATTTTCTCTTCATAAGTGACTTTATTGTTTGCTTGTGTGTATGCGTGTACATGTTACACATGCATACGTATGCGCATGCATGCATGCATGCATGCGTGTGTATGTGGCTTCTCGAATTTACATATTTTATTGTTATGAAATTTTCGTAAGTTAAGTTATACTTCCGCTTGAATGCAACGGTGCGTATGTTTGATGCAAATGTTAATTAACATTCAGTCGCTCTCTCTCTCTCTCTCTCTCTTTCTCTATGGTTGGATTTAGCTTATTGGTGGCAAGCTTTGTATAATATATTAAATGGAATAAAAAAAATATTTAACTTAAAAATATGCGAATAGATTAGTTTATCGCATTTGTTTGTCTGTTCGCACTTTAGTCAATGTGTGAGAGATCGACATGTTGTTATTGATCATCGCCTAAGCCAATTTTTTTGGACGAGAATTTATAATGACTACAGTTAATACCATTTTTATTATGTCTGCGCAGAAAGATGCTCTGGAAGGCCCCTTAAAGTGTGTCTTACAGAGCAATACCTCTAACCTTCTTTTCTGGTATTGTTTCAACTCCCGAATTGCACAACAAAATTAATTTCAAATATTTTTTTATCACTCCAGTCACATTTAGTTCGAAAATCAGCAAAATTGTTGACCTTTTAGATCAAAACTTTAAATTGACTCTGAATTTCCTTCGTACCAAATTCGATCGCCAGCTAAATCGAATTCGCCTACAATTAGATTAAAAATATGACTTCAACTTTGGCCAATCTGTGATATGATATTTATATGGAAATTTAACCATTTAACTGCATCAACATCTTTAGCGACGACGAATATACTCGTCGTAATATGAAATTAGGTCATAATGAAACGGCTTAACAAAATGGGAAAAATATTTTCTAAAATAGATTATTTAACCGCATAACCGCATCAACCTCTTCAACGATGGGAGTACGCTCGTCGTAAAGATACGAGTTGACAAGATGACAAAAATGTTTTCTAAATTACGTCATTGAATCAAATACACATTCATAATGACAAAATTTAATGAATAAGGAAATTCGACAAGGACGGATGGACGGATCATGACGCATATATATGTCATATACAGTTAAAAGGTTAATGTCGTATGTAAGTTAGTGACAATTGTTAAAAGATTCATCCGAAGTCGAGTGGAATTTTTGTTTCATTGTTTGTTTGCTTTAAAAACGTAACATAGCGAATGAATTGAATGCGTGTTATATGCTCGCCTGCATATTACATCTATGTGAGTAATGTTAAACTATTCGTATTCGACTCGGACTCTATGCTCAGTAAGTTTGAAGCGGAGATAGCTTGGCAAGGAATCAATGTTGTGATGCGTGCAAATTTCGAGCAGAATCAATGAAAATTAAGATCGGGTCACCCGGGTTGGTTCAGAGTGAATAAGTTAAGTTTCATCAAAACTAAAATCATTGATGTGATACCCGCTATACAAGCTCATGAATGAACTGCACTCCCTTCCACGTGAAGATTATTCATACGCGCTCCTCAAAACATTTGTCAAATCCCAACGAAGAGTGCCTCACCAAGAATAGTTTTTATTAGCCCTGTAGAAATATGCAATTCTTTACCAGACACTGGTAGGGCCATTGTTAACCAGAAAAGTAAGTCTTTTTATAATAGTCTTCTTCTCCGTTATGTATAGTCTTTAAGCGCAAAGTTCATGGGGACCAAAATGAGGTAGAATTACGTGATATAAGTTAGGATTTTAAATATTTTTCCTATTAAATTTATCGTGCAAGGTTCAGTGCTAGTCGGAACACTTTGGCGAGTTGAAATAACCGAAAATAACAGACAGAATGCAGGATGAGGCAACCCTAAGCATCAGCTGATCTCAAACTCGCATATGATTAGTTCGGCTAAGTTCCAACGAGAAGAAGTGAGTTTAAAATTTGCGTAAGAAACATCCATCAAGGCTAACGTGTCTAGTCAAGTTGGGCGGTTAACTAGAGCGTACAGGTACATATTGACAAGTCTACATTGATGAATTGTCATTAGCACGAATAGAAAGGAATAATAAGAACTTTTAGGAGTTCAGTCAGTAAATTAATAAAATGACAAAGACTACCTTCTGAATATGATGTCACCGATTGCTTAGATTAATACAGAATAAATAATCTAAACATATAACGTGTACTTTGAACTAAACGGCCCACTAGGCCCAGGCCTACATAATCTGTAACCACTCTGTTAAGCCACAAATTTCAATATGATGCCAGAGAAGCAAAAAAATATTCTTAGGAGAAGCAGCTGATAAAGCGATGACTTTACCCCAGCTATATAAAATTTGTCCCTTACAAATTTTTCAAGTTTGGATATAAATAATTTCTGCACATACTGAAAGCGGCACTTGGCTGTATTGGAGCCTGATAGTAATTTGTATACATAATAATAATAATAATTTCGTGTGTAACTCGACATTTAAATAAATATCGCGCTATATGATAAAATTCGCCAAAGTCTTCCTCTGTCGAATGGTTCATCAATTTTAATTTTTGGAAATTTTTAAATAAATTTTTGAAACAAAAACATGTTTGGAACCATAAAAATTCCCTTCTCCTGCTCTTTTATAAAATTTCTATTTTCTCTATATATTTGCCGTCTAGACAAGGGAAAAAAACAGAGTTAGAGCTTTGGATAGCTTCCTCGTTCAGTACTATATATTAGGGTTACCCATAAGTCATCAATTATTTTATTTCAATTATAACGACGCTTTAAAATCTCTAGCGGAGTCCGTTCCAAGGTTA
>KK502647.1:131855-151762 GCA_000688735.1 Glossina austeni
GGCGCTGTGGTGGTGCGACTGTCCCCCTCTCTTCTCCCCCCCTCTCTCTCTCTCTCTCTCTCTCTCTCTCTCTCTCTCTCTCTCTCTCTCTCTCTCTCACTGCTTCTTTCGGAGAAACGAAGGTATTACAAGGCGTACATAACATTCCATTAGTGAGTAGTCATACACACGCAAAAAAAAGACACCAGGACCCCAATCGAGCTATTAAGTTAACAATTAACAAAACGTCCAACCTTGCGAATTATGTAATATTTTTATTTTGCTTACAATATAAATAAATCGATTGTCCAATCGATTTGTGATCATCCAATCAGTTTGTGATCATAACTGCATTTTCCTTCCCAGCTCCTACGTGCAACATATAACATTTCGAAAGAAATGCAGAAAAACCTTGAATTCATATACAAATTGTAATGAAATCGCAGTCGTAGCGATAAAATTTAATTCTGAAGCTTAAATCCTTTGACTTCAGATTTTATCTGATATTCATAGACTTGTGTCATTTAATGTTGTGGAAAAAAAACAGACTTCTGTCATATATTTAATTAAAAGAGCAAATGTTTGCACTATTTCGCAAGCGTAAGCGTACGGAAGCGTTCGAGGAGAAAACACAACGGATTATATGTGTAGTCACCCAATCACCTATCGAAACAACCAAACCAAGTTTTAAACATTAAATAAAAATATTAAAAAAAAAAAAAATGAATTGTTTTATTTTTTGGAGGGTATGTGCCTATTACAACAGTGCAATGGTAGTGTTTGGTTTCCCTACAACAAAAATAAACATTATTGTTAACTTTTTCAACCGCAAGAAGTGTTTTGTGGGCGCTGGCTTTTATGCGGTGATTATCGTTGCCTCTCATCATCCCTCTCTCTCTCTCTCTCTCTCTGTCTGTCTGTCTGTCTCTTTCTCTCGCTCTGACATTCGCAACTTTGAATGCATTAGTGGGAAAAGTTGTATGTGCTGTTATTGTTGTTCGAAACATTTCCGGCTTCTTGTCGTATCAAGCAGAAAAAGAGAACAAAGAAGTAACAGAAATGAAAACAAAAAAAAAAAAAAAAAAATGGTAGAAAACGCAACCATTACCATTTAAAAGTCAATTTATCTATCTACACAAACGCTTACGAATGATTCTAAACAAACAACAACAACAAACAAAAACAAAACAACGTTACTAAAGATTGACTAACAGCATAACAATATATTTTGTTGTTGAGGTTTCATGGAAGAGGATGTAGAAAAGAATAAAATCCTGTCTATATATGTGGGTATGCAAGCGTATATATTTATCTATGTATGTGTGTTTGTGTGTGTGGCTTGTGTGTAGTTCATTTGCAATTGCATTGTAGTGATGTTTCTATTGTTATTGTTGTTATACCTTCAGCATTCAGCACCCTCTATGGGGGGCTATCAAGTTAATTGCTCACTTGAATACGTATTTCCGGTTTTACATAAACAAATTTTGGCTACGAATGAAAAAACCACAAAAATAAGAGAAAAAATATAGTAAAAGACAAGTAGAATCGCCTGAATGTAAATTGTGAGTGGATAATACTGGATGTACGTGTGCTTGGCATTGTGTACATGCATACATACACACATACACACATACATACATATATATATATATAAAGAACGAAACTCAATTGTGTTGCTGAACACCGATTTTAATTTCGGTATCAAAAGCACGAACAAGACCATCTCTGTCATAAACAAATTGTTAACTCTATGGTAGACAAGATATATATGTATTGGGTTGGTAAGAAATAAATATCTTTTCGCCTCTCCCAACTGCATTCGATTCAATCAATTATTGAGGATAGGGAGAAATTTTTCGAATTTCTTTTCCCGCCAACCTATTATAAGATGCATGCCTGTATATATATAGGTGCGTAATAGGCATGCCGCACCGTACACAATACTTCCGTTTCCGTTTATACAACGGTCGCATACATACACAAACGCATACAAACGTAAACACCTCTTGCATGGAAATTTATGTCGAAACGCTACTGTAAGGCTGCAGCTGCTGAGTATTCCGTTTAACAAAACGGAAGAAAATTAACAAAATTACTCTGACAAAAACAAGAATAACAGAAACACCAACAAGAATAATTCGTGTAAATACATGTCCAATGAATAATTCAAACATTTTTACTGAACGAATCAATTTCAATTTTGTATGCATATCAAGTGAAGACTATAGCTTTAGGATAACGTAACTAACATTTAGAGACACTTTATGCTGATTTCATTTAATTAACGAGAATATTACAAAACTTGTTTTCATTTAAGTCATTTAAGTATTTTTTTACCCTACATCACTTACGTTACCGAGTATATTAATATCTGTACGGACGTATGTAAAACGCGGAATGGGTTAAGATAGATCTATTTTTGATTGTACCGATCGATTCAGTATTATTTTCTCATTCAGAAGCTTATCTGTCCGTCTGTCTGTCTGCCCATGTAAGTATGTATTCAAACGAACGATTTTTGAAATATCTTAAAAAAACTCTAAATTTCAAAATTTCTCGACAAAAGTGGCCAAGCATTAATAGTTCGGCATTCTGTGGACATTTGGTGTGGAAAACTTCTGACCGACTGTGGCAAGTTTTTGAACCTCCCCTATGAAAACTGAAACTTTATATGGTAAAAAGGTATAATTTTTAGTATTTCATTTTAAAAATTTGTTTACAATAGTAAATTGACGAATTTGGATCACGAATTTCTCTTTTTCGTATATCACCGCATATAAGGATTCCTCTATTATGCGGGCCATAATATGTGTACTATTGGTGTACTATTCCCAAAACGAGTGAATAATTGTATTAGCCAAAATAGTTGGGGTGTCTGATAGCCGGCTTTGCACGACTATAATTGTCTTACTGTTTATAAAGTTAATAATTTTGTGGATTTTTTCACAAAATTTCCCAAAAAATAATATGCAAAAAAATTGTTTCATTTTCTAAAAATCTTACTACAATCTTCTGAGTGAACTAAGGTATAACAAAGTTTTTTCAGTAAGTTAGACAGATATAATATATATCTTAATTCTTTGTATGATGCTTTTGTTTCTTAGTGAAATATTATTAAAAAAATTTTATACGAAATTTTAAAGCAGTTTCATGTAAAAGGTTTGCGTGAAAAGACTGCCATAAATAATTTATTTAAGGTATTGTTTATGGAAGGGCCATTACTTTTCTTATGCCTATCATCCACGAAAGAATTCACTTTTTGGTATCGCCCTAAGTATGAAAGCTTTGCTTAGACACGCCGTGTTATAAGTTATGACTGTTCCTGAAAAATCACGGACCACCACTTAAACCCTTGGTGATCATCCCAATTACATCATTTTTCATTAGTAGCGTTCAAAATTAATCGTTTCGCTAAGGTCAGTCAGCCTATGCCAAGTGTGTCTCAGTGTTTTTTTTGCACGCTTTACGTCGAATTCAAGAAGAGCAACGCCTCCAGCAAACGACGCCTTTTGCCAACAAAAGCTTTTGTGACGCTTTTATATATATATATATATATTATCTACACCTTGGCGAAATTGCCTAGATATATGTACATATGTATATATATATAAAGTAACCGCTAAAGATTGCACTTTGACATGGAGGTGTTAAGCACAGTATAATAATGCACTGCTTTTAAAATCTGAATTTTTACATAAACTTATTTTTAATAATAAGAAGGGAAACAAACAAGTACACAATAAAAAAATTCAATCTCTGATCACTGGCATCTTGATAAACCGGCTGCAAATTTACATATTTTCTTTCTTGTCATTGTCTACGTTTTGAATCCTTCGTAGAGAAAAGATATTACTAAGAAAGAGAAAAAGAACAAAATCAAGAACTTCTTGATGCAGTATGTTTTAAAATGTGCTTGAAATGAAAATTATTGGTAATAGTCTCTGAAGAGAAATGTTTTGTTCCGATTCAATATCAGATTGCAATCACCTGAAATGTAAATTCTAAGAGACTAACGTTGCTGAAAGTTAACTTTCGCTTTTGATATTCAAGCTAAAAGCTAAATTCGTACATGATTCCCCTCTTCTTTTAATATTCAATCTGTCATATTGGATTTCATGTATGTAGGTTGCGATTGTTTATTATATAAACTAACGCTTAATGACTATGTTATATGTTATTATTGTTTTTATGCTATATTCAAACGTACTGATAAGCGATTTAATCGCTTTTTGCTAGTCGCAATTTAAATTATTACGCAGTCATAAATCTTGCTTTAAATACTATCGCAATAGTTTATTGATCAAAAGAAGTTCTAATAAGCTTAAAATATCCTTACAGCAACAATTTTTTTAAATCTGAAAATGTTTAAACATTTCTTAAAATATTTGTATTGCGCGCAATATTGTCAGGTAATGTTTGTTGTATGTACATCTGTGAGACCGAAAATTTATTCATTCCCAAATGTGCGATAAATTTAGCTATCGTTATCGATTGCTAGCATTTAATTGCAATAAAATATAATATCTTCTTCTTCTTTTCACCAAATGCTCATTGACTTATTAGATTAGCATTAGTGTGCTTTTTGCTTTGCATATATGAACACTTAATCTCTTTTAAAAACTTACTCTCTTTGGATCGTGCACTCAATACTAAATACAATCTACAATAATCAGCTGATTTTCATAAAGCAACGCTCATTGCATTTCACTTACCAGTCATGTTTTTATTTTTCAATTATGAAAAAAATCACTAAAAACTCACAGAAAACTCAAACGTTATATATATTACGTATAAGAAAAATTTTCCTTTTCATGATTTGCGGTTTTTTTTTATTACTAACGCGCTATATTTTTTGCAATTAAATATATTTCCATAAGAATTTTTACTCATACCGAACCGCACTAAGTTAATACACAAACTAAAATAATGTAGAACGCATGTAGGCATCATTGCTATTAAACGTGGATAACGTGGTATATGAATTTATGAGTGTCGCCGTGTTTTGTTCTTCCTATAAATAAACGTTAGATTTGAAATATTCAAGTTGTTAGTTATTGTTTTTTGCATTCATCAAAGAGAGCTTGTTAATGTTACTTCACATTCCTGACGAATCGAAAAGCGAATCGAAAGTTCTATAACTGATATATTTTCTTGATCAGCGTGAATAACTAAAATAAGAACAGGTTTGTGTATGTATCCTTTTTGTACTCTATTGACATCCCAATCACTATATCCAGACTCTGTCTAGAAAAGAAGGATAGATGAAGATGGTGATCAAATTCGAAAATCTGATAAATCTGTACAGTCATTCCGGGCACTGGATATCTTCCCTAAATGCTAACATTGCACTAATGTGTTGAATATGTTATGAACTATAGATAGAAAAAAGTCATGCTAACCTTTAAGTGTGCTTTCAAACTAACTGCAAGTACTACGCGAATTATATATTTATAGCGCTCCAAAGTTGCTGATATCAGATATTTCAGTCAAAAAAAAAGGCTTAGATAACAATCTACGAGATAAAATTTCTTTCCAAGCTTTCCCTTCCTCTTTTTATTTTTTCTTTTTCTCATCCCTTTTTTTTATAAGAGGAGGCTAAAAGAAAGATGTTAAGAGGAGACACATTTTTATTTTATATAAGTAAGAGCCGAAATACGCAGTATCTTCTTCTTTTATTTTTGTTTCCTTTTCTTAAGCAAATGAAAAATCAAGTTAAAAGTTTTCCTATTCAGAACCAAAGTTGTTTCGAAAAGGCTTTCGATTAGAGACAATTAGAAATTATGAAGGGAGCCGTATTATAAGAGAGGAAGAACTGTATTCATCACTGACTGGTCAATTTTGGAATCGGTTGAATTTGATTTGTGTGTCTTCTACTATTGGAGCCATTGCGATCACAAAAATTGAGATCAAGTATTATGGTCTCAACTGGACAAATTCGGTCATGACTGCTCCTTTAATAAGCAAAAAACTGGAATTTACAACTCGCAGTAGAACTTCATTTAAAATTTCAAGCACATACTTACTGAGACTGTTTGAAACTTTCATAAAATCGATTGCGACTCTTATGTCAACACGCCTACAATCCACAATAAATCTGTGATGCTTAAAAAGGCGCTCTAAAGAAGTTGCTCTAAGATGAGCAAAACATATTTAATTATTTATAACGCGATAACATGGTGGATAGCAAAGGTTCAAGGCCTCAAGGCCAACATAAATTTTGTACATGCTTTTTAAAAACTTTTCGTTATTAATGCTTTAATTTGCCTATGCGTTATATGAATAGCAGTTTCGTAAGAGTTGTCTTCAAATTTTTTGTTTTTTTTTCTTTTTTTTTTTGGAAGCATCCTTTTTTTTGGAAAAGTAACCGCAGTAACCATTAATTTACCGTAACAAATGCCAAAGCGTATTTTGAGGTTAGGTAAAGCAAACACATAATGATTTTACATTTCATTAAATTGCTGTGGCCTTACTTCAAATATAGCGCGTCACACTCAATGATAATTACGACAACGACGACGTCAACAAAAATTCCCAAAGTATTTGTGCTAGAACCTCCGTCAAATGCACATACATAAATACATACATACGTACGTACGTACATGCATGAAACTGCACCTGAATGCATATACGGATGTGTATAGTTACGTGTGTTGTTGCACTAGTACCAAAATTCGCCCGATGAAAGTGAGAGATAAATTCAAATCTAAAGTATCACTTTAACTATGATTGCATCCCATCCCCTTCCCTCCATTATGGACTACAAGCACTTAAATACACATCACTATTACTATAATACACACGTGGAAAATTCGTGTCTACAATCAACACAATAACAAAATCTCTGTCACGTTAAATGTCTAACTACATATATACATAAATGCGTACATATCGACATACAAAATTAAAAGGTTTTTATAACGAAAACTTCATACCGTAGACAATTCAAAAATTATTGCATCGATTTAATAGCAACAATCTACGCAAAGACCACATTGGAGAGTATTGACGATTTTGACTTTTGCATGCAGATCAAAGACAATTGGATTAAATGACATAAATACACAAATGCTCGTACACAATGCTTATATATATATATATATATATATATACACATATTTGTAGTTATGTGAGTGTACCTTTATTGATATAATTATCTTCATGTGTGTTTATCGGTATAGAGCGAGCAAATGCCGTAAATCAATTGCTGGTTATTAATGCGTAACATAAACAGCTTTAAATAAAATTTTGGTAATCAGCTATAGCTCGTTATGCAAGCATTTTGAATATTTAAGGATTTATTGAATTGTCTTTCGGGATCAAAGCATACGCAAATAGATCACAATAAACACACACACACTTTCATCTGCACCCAGTGGTGCTATAATTTAGACTACGCTTTACTGACGTAATCGATTGTGCTTTCGTTTTAAAATACATTTTTTATTAATACTTTTGCTTGTTTAAAATTTTTAATAAATAAACAGACGTCATGATTAAACGATTTTTCAAGGATTTGACGGTAATTTCTTGTAGAATCACTGAAAGATATTCATGCAACGTCCAGAAAGCGTAAGCCGATTCAGTATATCCCTCTGTCTATCTGTCTGTCTGTGGTGCGGCACTCCTCCCGTCGTAAAAATGAAGCTATCGGCAAAAACATTACAAATTCTTGCGCGAAGGTTGTTAGTGAAAATGGGACAAATCGGTCAAAGGACCAGAACATAATACTAGCCCAGACCACCTCTGTTCTCAAAAATAAAATCTATTTCGTTTTTTGCTCGTTACGTATACCAAGCAACAAAAAGTGATTTTTTGTACTTTTTTGACGCTTTCTGCTTATTACTCGTAAGGAAAGCAGGAGAGAATATTGGGAATTATTCTGTACATTCCTGCCTGCCTGAAAATATGTAGGGTGGAGGATTCGTTTTTCCTTAACAATATTATCAATCAAAGACTTGAAGAATAGAATACGACAACTAAAGTGCATTGATTCTAAATTGAATGTCGCGGACGTCAAGAAATGGTGGATTAAGCTTTGCTTCACAAACCTCTCGACATGGCCATCAAATAAAAGGACTTTTAGAATAGAATGAGACAAGCTAAGTGTGTTAGCTCTAAATTAAACCTCACGGACGTCACGACGGTGTACCAGGGATAATGGGGCGGATGATGGGTATAAGAGACTATGTGTGATTGCTGACTTGACTGATCGGTTCGATTATTGCAGCAATCGATGGTTTCGTTAAAGTCGCTAATAAGAATACGCTATAAATCCATCGATCGCCCGCAAACATAGAGCACTAATGTAGCGCCTTCAATATTCAGCTATGGTTGCTCGCTTTGCCTGCATAATGTGTTTTGCTCTTTGGATTATCATAACGTGTCTGTATTTACAACCATTCCAGGAATGCTTACCTACGAACTAAACAGGATGAATAACGCTTCCCGCAAAGTATGCTTTTTTAGCCACAAAGCCAGCAAAAACTACTTTTCATGCCCTTTGGCCAAATCATTCGTATTACGTGAGATAAAGCGTAGAGTTAATACTTTCATCATTGCATGTGTGATGTGGGGCTGTGTGCACATACCTTTTTGGAAATTTACAAAAGTTAATTCAAACACGCGTTAGGATGAATCGTTTCTGCCAAAACCGCATATGTTCTTACGAACACGACCTACCTTTTCCTCCTTTTCTTTTGAATGCCAAATATCTGCTATCTGTTACCCATATTTTATTTTTAGGCTTCACTAACAATAGGAACAACAACAACAATTATTAAAAAATATTGCTTTTATTTTCTTATATTCTTTAACTTGTTTTTGTGTATGTCTACTACTCACATATACAAAGACAAATATGTTTCCCTTACAAATTTTAATTTGAGTTCTTTAGTCGGGACGGTCTTCATACCAACCGATGTACCATGATGATCATGACAGAAGCTGCAATGTCTTATTTTCTTATAGTCGGACAAAAGACGAAGAATTTTCAAACGCCGATATTGAGTGATAACGCAGTTCAAATGGGATTTTATCTTATTCAAGCAAGGACGACACCGATCGCTGTTAGTTTTAAAACTATGCCAATAATCACCGATCGGAGTCTCGCCGCAACGGCAGCATACGGCCGAACTATACGGTGAACAGATTAAGGCTACAGGATGATGAATTTTTCGTCGTGTTCCAAACGCGCACGAGATTTCGAAACGGGGAGTTGGCTTATGATAATCATACATATTTGGTCTAAAAAAAAGCACAACACAACAACATTTATATGCTTTTATCGATCGTTGAACTGCTTACGGTGGCGTTAAAAACTGTTCTTGCACATCACGTTCAATACCAGAATTGAAAGGCTTAGCATGAGGCTTTACCAGTTTCGGCTCACATATTACAAAATCCGTTCCATATTTCTGCTTCTGAAGTGGACGTGAACGGGGCACATTACTGACCATGGGGCCATATCCATAGGGTGAAGGTGTCTAAAGAAAAACAAATAAATAAAAAAAACGAACGCAAGCAGAGTGAAATCTGTTAAGATTGAAAACCGTTTACCTTTTTTATTAAATAATTTCTTCCATCCACACAAGCGGCCGGTCCGGGACTACGATTAGCATCTCCCTGCACAGCACGCATAAAAGACGACAATGCAGGTCCCGATAACGGTAATGTAACTCTATGAAGAGTGGTCCCAAAGGCGATTGCCGGTGGTGGCGCCGGACTAACAATATATTTGAAACCTAAAAGACATTCACAAAAAAAAACTGATATGATGATCATTTTACTCGTGGATGGAAACGATATTCACGTAATATTTCCCTTTCCATATGCACTAATTCTTGTAACAACATTTCTGTGCATTCGCGCAAGTTCACGTCTACTCTCGGTGACGGCAACTGAACGAATTCATTTTTCTAACAAACAAAATGTTTCTTGTCTTCAACAATCACATTTACACTGAGAGAAATTCATTGGAAATATCCTAAGCAATAAGCGTTACAAGGCATATTTTCCATATATAAATAAAGTATAGACTGGACAACCGTATTGCAACCCAGTTGAAGGTAAGTAAATTATTGACAAGAATGCTGACAGAATTACAACCGATCTGTAGCTCTTAATAGAGATAATAAATGCATTTTACACTGGATTCCAATTGGAATCAATTCGCATAGAACGCGTCTTGCTTCAAGAAGAGTCTTCACACCCTTGGGAGGGGTCTCAGAGAGTGAATTCTTTACCTTTAGCTATTCAGTTTCTCCACTCACTCCTCTCCTTCACCGTTTTTATCTGTTCATATATATATGTATATCTATATAGCTTTCTAGTGGCTTGCCTATTCATTTTGGCCATAAATTCAAGGTCTTCCCAGTCAAGAACAAAAACCTTACACCGAAATAAATTATGCAAATATGACCTTAAGCGTTCTTAAAAGAGAACGTTGGTATTAAAAAAGCATTATAGACATAAAGTCAATGCCCATAAACTATGTAAGTTGTTTTAAACCGTATTCGCTTAGGGATCTATTTTGGCATATCAAATCACGGCAATGGACCACAAGCCCAGCTTAAAATGGCAAATTTACGAAAGGCAAATATCATTATGGCACCGACCCAATGAAGTCCGTTGCTTCACAAAGACGGTTTCATTAACCTCGCGGTCGTCAGCAGCTAAAAGCCTTCAAAGTCTACTTTACTTTACTATTCCATTAAATGAAAAGAATCGAACTCTATGTTACTCTTGAGCGTTGATTAGATAAACGCGATAAATATTATTTGTTCACTACTGTTACTGCCACCATCAAGAGACCAAACTCCTTGCAACTGACTGACCGGATGGCCAATCGTTTAAAGAAAACTGACTTGCTTATGAAACGGCCAAATGACCCTTTGAAGATTAAATAGTATTCAAAAAAAAACACAGGAAAGGAACAATTATCCATAACTGAGTGATAAAGTAGGTGATGTCTAAATAAGCGGATCACTAAAAGGTGTGTAAAGAAAACTAACTTTAGAAGTTACCATCTTCGGAATTCTGTAGTGCGATGAAACTACAACAGAACTCAACAGTAAATGACGGAAGCCTTCTGCGTGATTTTCAGAACGAGAACTTCCAAAGGAATGCATGCTTTGACTGCAACCCTCCAATCCCCCCACTGCTCACTGCTCTTCTGACCGATTACTGAAGCGAATAGTAATTAACTTTTATGGTTCGACTTGAGACAGACAACTCAGATAGTTAGTCTGTTAGTAGAGCTAAGACAGCTTTAATCTAAAGTCAACGGTTATTTTCAATTTAGCTATAGACGATCATGGACTCTTTATGAAACGACTTGAATGTCGGTAAATTCTATATACCAAAAATCCTTCTCGCCAATATTTAAAAATTTCGAAACATTATTTATCCTTCTTCTAGATCCAAGATCCTTTTCATTTTCATTTCATTTTCATTTTCATTTACGTAATTTCGCCTTCAATTTGATAATAAAATTTATTTCAGTGCGAGAGTTCTTACGCATTTTTATTTTTAACATGCTCGCATGATATTTATCCTCCTTTGGCAGTTTATTATGAAAAAGTTCAATAACTAATTGCAAAGCCACTCGTTTGACTCTAATTAATCAATCATGCTCACGCACCAAACAAATATAATGCAAAAGACCTTTACACAAAGAGCACATAGGCACGCACACATCCATTCACATACCTTCCATATTACGTTCGCACTTTGAAAATACCCTTTAAAATAAAATGTACTTAAAAAAAATAAAATTAAAAGAAACACTATTCCTGCAAGCCCTTATCGCTTGATGAAAGTCGTTAAACGAATAAAATAATTGTAGAAACTACAAATGACATAAAGAAAAAAAAAAAAAAACAAATTCTTTTTTTCTCCCGGAATGACTATATAGTCAAAGTTTTACTTCTATTATTACTATTTTGTTATTTTCTGATTGCCGTAGTATATAATCTGTTGATAAAGCAAAAAAAAAAAAAATAGAAAAAAAGAAAAGAAAAGAAAAGCGAGGAAAATTCTTGCAATATAATTTATATATATATATGTTAATTCATGTAGGTATATATATATATATGAAAGAAAACTTTATTTTTATTTACACTTACATGGCACGGTACACGCTTTTTATAGGCTTTCATAGAAACAACAACAATTTGTTCGTATAATTTTATTTAACTTTTTCCTCTTTTATTAACAAAAAACAACTTGTTGTCGTGCATTAATAATATTGGGTAAGCAAGAAAGAAATTACTATCGCGTTTATTCCCCGCAATTGCAAGTGAAAACAAATGAAAGCAAATTCCGAAATATTTTTCTTTCCAACCTATCGTAAAAAAAAAAAAAAAAAGAAAAGGAAAAACTTTTCCAGTAGAAGAGAATAGTGAAGAAAATTAAAAACTTTACATTGCTTCTAAATATGGAAGAAATTCTCGCATGAGATAATCGCACTTAAATATATTCACTTTTTCAAAGCGCAATCAAAGTCATATGCCTGAGTATGCTAATAGCTGAAGTTAAGAAACTCACAATTCTTTTCAAATCTTTGCAAATTTAATATAACACCACGCCTACTATTATTACATTATACTATTGTACACATACATATATATATATATATATCTGTGTTATTATACTATAATGTCCTCGCCTACAAAAAAGGAAAAGGGACTTCGATGAAGATCAAAAAGCAGAGAAAGCTGAAAAAGATGAAACGAAGGGATGTAGAAATTCCGTTTAATAAAAGAAACTATGTATGGAGAAAGAGTTTTCGTGACAAAAGCTTCTCCGGGTGATACTTCGCTCACTAAGCCTTTCGTTTCTAAATGCAATATATGCACAAATGTTAACCTAAAAGAACAGAAAGAGAAGAAGAGAACACTATTTTTGCCCAGACTGGCCGGCAAAACCTTCTCCTGCACCTGTTGGTTCGTTTCTAGGTGAAAAGAGCAGAGAAGCAACAGAAAACACAGAGTAAACTTTTTGAAAC
The DNA here is from genome assembly GCA_000688735.1 of Glossina austeni. Taxonomy (NCBI): domain Eukaryota; kingdom Metazoa; phylum Arthropoda; class Insecta; order Diptera; family Glossinidae; genus Glossina; species Glossina austeni. The sequence goes on from KK502647.1 coordinate 144,838, forward strand.
TCGCTTTACTAGAAACATGCTAATACCTGTAGGTCTACCGGATAATACAGAATAATAGAAACAATTGATGAGAAAAAATTCATGGTAAAGTAATGTGAAAACATTTCCGAACAACATTTACCTGCTTAACATGAGAACATCAATTTGTCGTAGGGCAGTCAAAGTCTGGAATGTTTAAAATCCAAGAAACGTCTAATCTAACCTATATATCGAACATATATATATCGTATATATCGTGATAAAAAAAATTGGAAAAATGAGAAAAATAAATATTAATTGTTATCGATAAATCTTTTAATAAGAAGAAGATAAGAAAGAATGAAATGTAGACAATGCTTGAGCAAGACATTTCCCCCATGCTCTGGCACAGAGTTTATTAGTAAAAAGGAAGCAAAATGGTGTTGAAACAAATTTTCACAAACTATTTAATGAAATAAACTCAAAAAAAAAAAAAGAGAGCTTGAGAACTATATTTGGACGACATCGAATCTTTCTTCACATTGTCACAGTTCAGAAATAATTCTCACATTTAGAGAAACTATCGAGTGATCTGCGGATTTTCGGTCTTTTTTATTCTTAAATACAATCTGTCATCAATCTTAACCTAATGATGCTTCTCACCTGTCCCCTTGGATGAAATCAATTCCAAAATGCATAAATGGATCGATTGTAACAAGTTTCAGTTTTCTAAAGCGATTCTTATTATAATATATATATATATATATATACTCTAACAGACGGATCGACGGATAGTACAAAAATAAAGTCCTTGAATTTCTCAGTGCATTACAAAGCGAATAAATTCGTTAGTGTGCCTTTGATTTTTTAGCTGACAATGGATACAAAAACATTACACGTTACATAGTGTAAGCTTCACCATGAACGGAAAGCGCCTAAAGAGCTTGTTTGTAAATAAACTTCAGCGTATGTTAAAAATTGTAGACGCATGTTTACCGGAACCACTAACAATTATGTACATATGTGTATGTATGTGTACGCTGTTAAACTTAATAAATGCAATTTTTCTTCTTTTTTCTCTAGTTTTTTTTTTTTTTTTTTTTTTTCTTTAGAAACTTTACTCCGCAGTAATTAAAACTTGTACTGAAAACGTTTACATTTTGGAAAAGGCAGTACACACACTACAAAAAACATAATAATAAATATTTACTTTTAACTCTTTGCAAATCATAAATAAAAGCAAGTTTTGCAGCAAAAAAAAAAACACAAAAATTCTCTTAACGTTATGTTGCTCCATATTTTCTTTGTAGAGTATTTGTTAAATCAAAAAAGAACAGCCACTGTGATATAAATATGAAAACGTTGATGAATTTCTCAAATGGAAAACATATCTGCAATAACTGTTCTCTTCAATTTAAACAAATTTTTATTGAAAAAAAAAGAACAAAAAAAAATTTTATAATAAGAATAATAACACACACATGCGAACACATTCACGACTATTCTTAAAGTACTGAGACAATCTTTGAGTAAATCAGGCAGTCTTTGGAACGACGGTTACCTTGGATTTGAAAACTTTATAGAAGCAATGGTTAACCTCACAAAAAGTTGCAAATTTTAATTCTTTTTAAATACATCAAGACTTTTAGACCATTTTTTGCATTAAACCCATGGGTAGAAATTTATATTAAACTTCGCCAAGTTGTCACCACCACATCACTGATAAACTATAAAGAAAAATTCTTATTAGCTATCATTGGAAAAAATCATATTTATAAAAACAAGTAAAAATACTACAGTGAGCCACGATCCATCCTGCCATAAATCACCCTACGATTATTCCTGTGATGACAGCGGTCTAATTCGGGTCGTTTCCAAACACGTTCATACCGTATGCTGGAATCTGAATACATTTATGCTTTATAGAGTAGGTGACCAAATTGAATCCACTATCCTCATGTATATAAAGGAGAAAGATTATAGTGGGTCGCGGCCCAGCATATAAAAATGTTCTACACTTCTTCACAGTTATTCATATATTGGCTTTTCAAAACTAGACCTTATATGGGAAGTGGCCAAAAAAGTGATCCAATCTAAATCGTTGTCACTGTATCAAGTTTCGTCGAAATATACCAAGAATGAATACGAGAAAACAAATGGGACGGACGGACAGACCAGCTTAGACCGATTCAGGAAGTGATTCGACATCGTGCGGTATAATAAAACATGACTTTGTCTCAAATCTTCTGAGCGTTGTATACATACGCACAAACTTAATATACGCCCTTGTAACACTAGTGGTGTAGGACATGAAAAGTAAATATCAACCTTTTTAGGACACACTCTCAGAGAACAGCTAAGTTATTAAAGAAAATATTCGCACCTTGCAACGAAATCAGTCCATCGACCACGATTAGTAGAATTTGACTAATGACTACACAGCCAACTAAAGTTTCTCAACTTGTATTCTAGTAACCTTAAGAGCTTTAATAATAGGTTAGCGAACAGATCCGTACAATTTGTTGCGAAAGGATTACCGCGAAAGTATATGATATTACGGACTTTGATAACCAAAATTACCAAGCGCTTGCCTGTGGTAGGAAGCCTTTAAAATATCAAAAATCTTGATTTTGTCTCGGTATTAAGAATACCTGCCTGGTGACAACAGGTTATAAAAGGGTAAGGTGCAAACTTGGACTTTTTCCACTTTAAACGATCGTTTACAAACCGTGAAGGCCCAATATTTTTTCTCATAAAGGCCTATTTATGGCAAATAAATGATTTCCGTGAGATCAATAGAGAGTTTTTAAAGCTTTGATCTATAATGAAAGGGAAAAAATATTTTGAAACTTCTTCTTCGTCTTCTTGAACGATGAAAGTGCGAGTCAACAACTTTCTCTTTCTTCTTTCTCCACTTTATAGAAGAAGGCTCAGTACTTTTCTTTTCAAATCTTAAATCCTTTAGCTCCGATTACTTTCAAAAAAAAATTACCCATATTTGACCGAAAATATGGTTTATATGTCATAAAAAGTTGTTGTTATTCGAAAGTCATTCGGGTTTTGCTCTCTCATTTTGATGATCTACACCTAGGAAAATTAGGCGACAAGCCAGTGAGGAATTGCGAAAAGGGTTGGATATGTCAGCTTGCCGTTCCTATTGCAAGTCTCTGAATGAGTGTCGCTCCCACCCACATCCCCCTTCTTTTGACGAAATTGTAACGCTTACCAAGAATTGAGCTTAAAAGGCACAATCAGGTTAAATTCGAAAGAACAGAAGACAAAATAAAAGACTATAACGAATGTGATCTCTGTGCAAGCCGAAAGGCAAAGAAATAGTTTAAATAACTATAGATTTCAATGGATTTACGAAACACCTTTAAAGATAATGTAGGTCAGAGTCCACTGGTAAAAAAAATTTGGTATTTCGTTAGTGTTGGTAAATTTGATTCATCTGTATGTCTTCTATACCTATCACCAAAGGATGATTTTGTTAAAACGTTTGCAACGCCCAGAAGGAAACATCAAAGACCCCAAAAAGTATATATATTTTTGATCAGCCGTCTGTCTATATAATGTCTATTGGAAACATTCTTTTTTCCACAAACATGAAGCCGTCGACTTCAAATTTGGAGGGAACCTTGGAAGTTTATGCATGCAGGTTGGCATTGAAAATGGGCCAAATCGGCCGAAGAACACGCATACAGCGTTACGTAAACCGAGAACACTTATGTTTTGGGAAAGGAAAAAGAATTTTTTTTTTGCTCATTATTACAGCAGATAAATGCACAAAAATTGGAACGCATACCACCTGCACAAAAACGGAAAAAAGTGACCACGCCTACGCTATATAATAGTGTATCAAAATTTGATTTTTTTTCCTATACCTTTATAAGGTACAGAACCGAGCTTCAAAGACCGCATAAAGTATATAAATTCTTGGCCAGTTTCATATTTGGAATGCAAATGTCCGTCTGTCCAGCTGTCTATTTTTGTCTACAATTGTGTAGTAATTGTGCATAATATTCTCTTGTTAGCGAAAATTAAGTTATCGCCCAGGAATTTGGAAGTGGTTTAAGGACACGCCTACAGCGTCCACACGCCTATATGATAAAAACTTTTATTTTGAAAAGAGAAAAAGTCAGCCGCGCCCACTCCATTACAATATGAATGAACACTTAATTCTTTTATTTATTCTTTTTTTTTGTCGTTTTTATAATAACGGCGATGGGTATGAAAGCATCGATCTTGACCGAATATAGTTTTCTTGCTTGTTTATATTAACTTTTTCTTGTATGTTGCATAAAAATCTTTGCAATATAAAGGAAAATCACTGTGATATAATTTCTAACCACATATCACAACGATAGTTCCTTTTATTGTAGAGATTTCTCTTATCATTGAGAAGCACTTTATCGAAATACCATTGAGGCTAATTTAAAGCAACGAGCTAACTGGTTGTTTAGCTTTAATTGTCACAATATAAGTAACTAAACTTCATCTAAAGCGTAGACAACCAGCGAAACTAATTGCCCTAATAATTAATAACTCTCTCTCGGCATAGTCGAAAATATAACCACTCATGATGATTATTTTAAAATTATAGCGCGAGTGTTCGGTCTAGTCACTCAATATGGAAATATGATAAAACGAAAGAGAGACTAAGCCGACAACCGCGGTTTAATTTTAAAAGTAATAAAAAAAAAAAAAAATAACTGAAAAATAAGAGAAAATCAATCAAACATATATCACTTACGCAAAAAAGTCGATCCTCCTAAGATTTTAGTAACATATATACGTGAAAACAATATATTTGCAAAAACTCTTCAATCCATTTTCAAACATTTATCAAGATCTCGTAGTTATGATGGGTGTTAAACGCAGACTTGCCTGCTGCAACCGCTGATGGAAAATTTGCAAACTAAACTAAATTTGATTACTTCGTCCCTTCGATCAGTACTTTTTAATATAGAAATAGAATATGCTTCTGTTTATTTCTTTATAACTTAGCCTGCCTCAGAATTTTTCATCTGTTTTCGATCTTCCCAGCCATTCCAATATCCATTCGTTTCCTCCCTATAAAAGAGAAGAGAAAGAGAAGAAGAAACTCTAGTCTCCTACTTGGAACGCTTAGGAAAGTAGAACTCTTAAGATATAAGAAGATTATGAGCCTAACTGAATATGAGGAAGACAACGTTATCTCTCTTTTCGAAGGCATCACTTTTTTCCAAAATGTAGCCTCTCTTCCTGCATCGATAGTAAGCGCATATGCGATGCAAATGGAAAGTCACTTTTTAGGTTGAAACTCTTTCGAACCTGATAAATTATTTAACGAAGCTTACCAACTTGTTTGATAAATGCGTTTGAAGGTCACACGAAAAAAAATATGATATACCTTTGCAATAGGTAAATACCTAACCTCTAAAACCTAACCTCAATGACAAAAAACAAAGACTTCGTTAATGTAATTTTAGTAGACCTCTGATGTCTTTGTCATCACTTATACAAAACCTATACATCGACATCACTTAGAAAACTTGGAAAAATTGCATATAACCTCACTTTTCGTTTTACATCTTTTGTTGAAATCCAATCCTTCTCGAGACACACTTGGTCCAGTGTTTGTCCAATTTTCGGAAACATAAACTGGACAAGGTGTATCTTAAGACAGATTAGTCAGATATTTAAATAATCCATCAAATAACACTATTATCACTTTCACGACGTCTTTTGGTTCCTTTACAAGACAAACTTTATCCAGTGGATGATCGTTACCAAAAATAGTCACCAGTCCTGCACAAAGTTTATCGCATAATTAAAAACCACGGAATAAGGAACTTTTTCTTTTTTTTTTTGTGTGTAACAAACTTTAAACCACTTGCACATTGCACGCTCAACTGATTTTTAAAGAATACTGACGAAGATTGCACGTACCGCCATTATTTATATAGACAGTGAAAGGTTTACCTGACATCAGAGCGATTTGCGCCATGTTTCTCCTGCCCTTTGTCCTTTTTCTTCGAATACCTTTTGCAGTATTGGCTTAGGTTCTCATTTTACAGCTATATTGTGCAAAAGTGATCGTAAATCTTTTTACAACAATCACACAACTATACATACACTTCGTTATGGATGTAAATGTTTCTTACTTAAGTTGGTTTTCCTTTCGTCCGAAAATTTTATCATAAATATTTCGGCAAAAATTTCCGGTGATTCATAAATATTTTAAAGAAAAACTTGATCATCAAATCGCCGCCCAATATAACACACTTTAAATAATTGAAGCAAATATTGGGGAATATTTCTGCCAATTAAGTAAAGAAATTTTTTCTTAATTCCTTTAGATAGCGCGTCCGAGTTAATAAACCGAAGATAGAAAAACTACAAGAAATGTCCGCAAACTATGCAAAATCCAAACTCAAGCTCGGCATGTCATAAATTTTTAAAGAAAAAGAAAGCTAACGGTGCACGATTTTATGTACACCTAATTCTCTTTTTACACGTATGTCTGAGTTAGTAAAACAGAGATAGAAAAACCGTAAGAAATATTCGCAAACTGTACAAAATCAAAACTCAAAAGAAAAAGAAAGCTAACGGTTCACGATTTTATGTACACCAAATTCTCTTTTTACACGAGTGCCCGAGTTAGCAGGCCGAGGATAGGAAAACTATAAAAAATGTGCGCACACTATGCAAGATCGAAACTCATGTTCCGTATGCCTCAAATTTATGAAGAAGAAAGTTAACAGTACACGATTTTATGTACACCTAATTCTCTTTTTACGCGTATGTCTGAGTTAGTAAAACAGATATAGAAAAACCGTAAGAAATTTCCGCAAACTATGCAAAATCAAAACTGAAGCTCGGCATATCATGAATTTTTAAAGAAGAAGAAAGCTAACGGTTCACGATTTTATGTACACCAAATTCTCTTTTTACACGGGTGCCCAACTTAGCAAGCCAAGGATAG
>KK502647.1:152400-207119 GCA_000688735.1 Glossina austeni
TTTATGTACACCTAATTCTCTTTTTACACGTATGTCTGAGTTAGTAAAACAGAGATAGAAAAACCGTAAGAAATATTCGCAAACTGTACAAAATCTAAACTCAAACTCGAAATATCATAATTTTTAAAGAAAAAGAAAGCTAATGGTTCACCTCGAGCTCGGCATATCTTAAATTTATGAAGAAGACAGCTAACGGTACACGATTTTATGTACACCAAATTCTCATTTTACACGGGTGCCCAACTTAGCAAGCCAAGGATAGAAAAACTGTAAGAAATGTCCGCAAACTATGCAAAATTAAAACTCGAGCGCGGCATATCTTAAATTTATGAAGAAGAAAGCTAACGGTACACGATTTTATGTACACCTAATTCTCTTTTTACGCGCATGTCTAAATGAATAAATCAAAGATAGGAAAACTGTAAGAAATATTCGCAAACTGTACTCAAAACTCAAACTCGTCATATCAAAAATTTGTAAAGAAGAAGAAAGCTAACGCTAAACTGTTTTATTTACATCTACTCCTCTTTTTACCCGATAGATAATCTGCCAACAAATATTTGTAAAAAAAAATTCGGTAAAAAAAAGTTATTGGCTAAATTCGGAAATCTAAAAAAGCAACTGAAAAGCACATAAACAATATGAAAAAATTCTTATTAGAATTCATTTGAATTAATTAAATGTATTAGAAAACAACAATTATATTTTGGAAAAAGGAAAATAATATCTAAAACTCATTAATAAAAAAAAAAATTGTTTTAATTATATAAACATAACAAAAATTTATGCCATGCCGCTCACGTTTTGCTTAGACTACAATATCACTTCTATAGAGAATTAAAAAGAAAATTCACGAGAAATATGCACTAAAAAAATTCATGAAAAAAATTCATAAAATATTGAAAATCGTGTTGAACCAAACAGTGGATAAGGCGTTGAGTGATTTTGCCAGGAGTTTGCGCGATCTGTTAGACGGACAAAAAAAAAGAAGGGAATTTCAAGTGATGTTGAAAATACACAAGAGATTGTCGCAGAATATCCTTTAAGTGCTAAGCAAAAAGCACGAGAAAAGGTCGAGAAAAATCCTAAGATGGAAAGTTCGCCTTCTGATATAAGCCATGAGAATACTGAATTAGAGATTCCAGCAAACGATTGAACTTCCGATTCAAATTCCGTTTATAAAACAACAACTGAAGATTTAGAAAAACAATTAACGGAAAAGACAACTAGACTGCTATCTGCTGTTACCATCCTTCTGTGTAGAAGAAAGATATCATACATATATATACAGATATATAAACAGCTTAAAACTGCGAGCTACATCGACATTTTCTCCTCCACCCTTTTTTGAATGTATTACAAAAGATGTAGATTAAACTTCACTTACCTGCAGAAGGTTGCACCTTTCATTTCAAAGTGAAGGAATACTTTAAACAATAAAAAGAGAAAAAAGGTGTACAAAAATTTTATTAAATCGTACCATAAAACTTATAGCAATAAAACTCTATGAGTAAATGACGGGAAAAACCAGAAAAAAGGACAACATATTCTCAAGGCCGCTAATGAGCAAAGGTTAGCGTGTCTTTCAATTTGAGTTTAAGTTGTTTTCGGCATACATTCACGGTTTTACAGTTTTATGGTTTCGCTGGTAATTCTTTACTCATTTCATTTTCCAACGAATTCCCTCATTAGTTAAGCTAAAGCAAAAATCATTAAAGGCGAGTTACGTAGAACTACCCTCGGATCGCCAGCATTTCTCTCCCATTTGCGTAAAGTCTACTATATATACCTGAGACATACTTTTCTTGTGATTGTGAAGGTATTCTCCAAGGACCAAGGTAGATGCGTTGGGTAGAAAACCGTGCAAAAACATACCTGAGACATTCTTTTCTTGTGATTGGCAAGGTATTCTCCAAGGACCAATGTAGATGCGTTGGGTAGAAAACCGTGCAAAAAAAACCGTGTAAAAATATATGGGAAATGTAAAAAATTTTAATATATGTTCTACAACTTAAAAAATCGTGCAAAATAAAAAAACCTTGATATTTTTTCTACACGGTTTTTTCCGCTGTCGAAAATGGAATTAAAAAAACATTTATGTAAAACAATATATTGGTGAACTGTGTTATTTCAAAAACGTGTAAAAAAAGAGTAGGGTGCGATCGACTTAGTAAGTTCACATTGTAGTGAATTGCTCATAGCTTAAACTGCATTGACTTCGGGTCCTATTTTAAGACTTCACGCCATTAATGATTTTTACTCAGTTTCGGATCTTGTTATCACACACATGATGCTGCGATGATTTTCTGGAAAAGCAAAGGCCCTGCACTTCTTAACCTAATCATCAGATGGATCGATCTTTCCTCCTTTTTTAAAGATTTCTTCACAAATAATGCCGTTTCGTTATGAAACCTTTCCAACTTTCTAAGCTTGACAAGGGATGTCACGTACGTAAGTCTTGAAAAACTATGTTTTTCCGACTTTAATGTGTTGCAATGCCTTCGTGAGCTTAAAAAAAAAGCCATGTGTTTGGCGAGGTTTGTTGGTAACGCCGGACACGGTATGGTGCTCCGAATACAAACGCGGCGGGCTAAAGGCACGGGTGTGTAAAACAGATCTTTTAGATTGCGGTACGGATTGCCCACACAATTAATAATAATAGTAATACTTTTCTATATGTATGTATATGACTACAGCAAATAGACTCAATTGGTAGACGAAGGCATGGACCGAACTGAAAGTACTTTCGACATCTTATGGTGATCTAAAATTGGAGTCTTTGGAACGTATGCGTCTTTCTGCAACGGATTGAAGTACATAACTACTATACCACCATGATTTTGGTAGGACGAGGAGCAGGAGGAGGAGGAGGAGGAGGAGTGTAAAAATTAATGATGATGAAGTACACTCTCTGTAACGTCTTCATCTTGGGGTGTATTTAACTGCAGTCCTTATTCCATTAAGTGTAAGTAACGTGCAAAAAGGTACTTTAAATAAGATATCAAATACTTTTCATCCAAGAGCTACTTAGAGCAACAAGAACTTTAAGCATGTTATGCGATAGTCTATACAACTTACCTTAGCTTTTATTCATTTTAAAAAATAAAAAACACAATTGATTTCATTTATGATTTCAAATTTGTTTCTCACTGAATTATTTATTCAAGCGAACATATTGACAAGTACATACTTTATTTATTTAAATGATTTCTTGCTCATCAGTGTATACGTAGAAGAGGAAACATATTTACATTAATTAAAGACGTGAAAAAAAGGTAACATTACATTATGCGCATACGTATGTATGTAAGTGAAAGTATGTAAATAAGTACAGCAATCGATATGAACATATTTGTAAACGATATAAATGGAATATATATAGTATGGCAGGGCAATGGACCCAATAATGCAAAATGAATAGATCTGTGCTTGAAGAATTTAACCTGGAGGATGTAATTGCAGGAAATAAATTATGCTTTAAGATACTAAAAATGTAAAAATGTAAATGTTAAATATAAATACAAATAATCGTTTAACATATATTTTATTTAAATTCTCCCAAGCGCTTGTCAGAAAAAAGAAAACTGAACAAGTTTCGTTTTTGAACAGTGATCTCCGGCAAACTGGCAGTAGCATCGTAGAAATGCAAAATACTGGGGAAAATATATTTTATATGTAAACCAAGAAATTGATTTAAACACACATCACATATATTAATGACCAGGAAGAGACAAATTCTTGATAGTGGTATTAAAATATTAAACTAAAATTGAGATTAGATAGCTGAGCCACAATGCAGAGAATCGATATCTGCTTAAACTAGATAAAGCCTTTGATCTTTCTTATAGAAAAGGAATTGTTTTTATTAGGATGATATATGTAGAGTCGAGTCATAAGTAACTTCCGTTTCCGTGTTTTCATTGAATTCAACCTTTCTTGCTATACCTCTTCTTGATTGGCGTGGATTATGCTTCACTAATGACTTTAAAAGCTTGTCGTCAAAGTCGGAAAGACGTCCCATCTTTTAAGATCGTATATGCAGAACGAAATTTTGTTAAATATTTAAATTTCAATATGCATATGAAATGAGGAATTCACGATGTTCTGGGTAATAGATCTACGGTAAACCCATTTCTTTAAAAGCTTGTCGTCAAAGTCGGAAAGACGTCCCATCTTTTAAGATCGTGTATCCAGAACGAAATTTTATTAAATATTTAAATTTCACTAAGGCCATGAAATAAGGAATTCACAATGTTCTGCGTAATAGATCTACGGTAAACCCATTTCTGTAAAAGGTTGTGCTCAAAATCGCAAGGACGTCCCATCTTTTAAGATCGTATGTCCAGAACGAAATTTTATTAAATACTTTAATAAGGCTTTGAAATGAGGAATTCACGGTGCTCTACGTGATAGATCCCCCATTTCTGTATGGACATCTACGTCTAACAGGCTCTAAAACCGAGGGAAAGGAGAGACATAAAGAAATCCTAATCGTGTTAAATGGAGCGAATTGCTTGTAGAGGGCATCTCTGTAAAGGCAAAGCAAAATGTTTCAAAAGTTCAGCAATAATTGGGATAAACATTCACCTTGGATCTATGGCTACAGTGGTACGTAGAATCAAAACTATACGCATCTAGATTGCGTAAGAAAGAAAACTGGAAATTGTCATCTGTACAAGCTTTAATACATACTGCAGGTCGGAAGATTTGAAACTTTCATTCTGAGATCGTTTTCATTTATTAACATTTGTGGACCGGTCATGTCAATCACAAAAACTGCCACCAATGAGTCGTCCCAAATTGTTATTTCAACATATCTTTGGCAAATTTGAAACGCATAATAGTCTCCCTGGCATAGCATGGCTAAATGGATTCGAAAATTTTACGTTAATATATGCTTTCAAACATCTCTCTCTCTCTCTCTCTCTCTCTCTCTTGCAAGACGTTACATAAGAAATGATTGTCTACCCGTCGGACTCGGGAATGATTTCTTATTTCGAAAAAGATTGCCTTTGTGTCGAATTGAACTTCCCGTTAGACGTATTTGCAGCGCATATCATCGGCGTGTGTGTAGCAAAACATTATTGAGAGTACCATCAAGTCGTAACGAATCTTCGTGAATGACAACCGTCGAATCAACTTGCATCGAGTTATCGTTATCGAGTTTGTTCGATTAACGAGCACCCTTGACACTTCAAGGGGAATAATGTGCATGCCTTCACACTGGCAGAGATAACTGGATATATCTTCCGGCCTAAATTTTAGAATTCTACTCCTCTTACTTAATTCAGGTCATGAATTCCACTCCCGATTTATAATGAAAGCAGTTTTTCATTCGTATGATAAACTAAATGTGCGAAGCACCTCCTATGGCGATGAATAAAGGAAAAGAATAAAAAAAAAATTTCGTTTTTTTTTTAAATTTTATTTTATTTATTTATATTTCACTTTATATTTTTTTGGAATTTTTAATATTTTTTATTTTTTTCTTTTCTTTTTTTTGTTGTGATTAGAACTCTTTTCAGTTTTCTTTTTTTTCTGTAAAGAAAGACCAAAAATGAATTATTTCCTTTTTGTTTATACAGTGTACATACATATATATATATATATATATATATATATATATATATATATATTTTGATAGATATACATATACAGGGTGTATATATATAAACATACATATATATACGTACATATATATATATATATTTATATGGGTGTAGTATATATATAATAAGCATATATAAGTGTGAATGCAGTTGTGTATATTTGAATGTGTACTTATGTAGTTAAATGATTTAAAGAGAAACTCGTTTTGTTTTAGATAAAATTTAAAATTTTACTTAATTTTCTTTGCAAGATAGTTTATATATCTGTCGAAACTATTGTTGCGGATAAACAGTTGATGTTGTATGGGTGGTGGAGTATAAAGCAGCCATCTTTCCACAAAGTTTGTTGCTTTTTTTTTGTTTGAGAGAACACACAACTACAATTTAGAAATGTTTGTGATTTACATCACACAAAATAAGCAAAAAAAAAAAACAATTTATATATATATAAATATATAAATTTATACATATATATATATATACATATATATATATATATATAAATATATGATTTTTTTCGGGTATTTATATTTAAAGTGGCGGAGAAGAAAGCTATTAAAAAGCTGTTCGTATTTGTAAATGTTTGAATAAAACAACAATTACTTTACCGTTATATGAGTTATTCCTGAATAATCGTTTAAAACAAACGTCTGATATTTACATAAATACGCCGTACATTGCGCGCGCGTCTTCAATTACAACCTTTCTCAATTCTGCCTCGCCATGTCTCTCCCTTTTTCTTTTACGTTATCGTTATATTACAGTTTTTTTTTTTTTCAATGATTTGCTGAAAATGAATAAAAACATAATCAAGTTTAGCATTAATTATATATACGTTAGTTCCATTTTTCAATTAATTATGATTTTTTTCTTTTTTTTGTATTTTTCATTATTAATTACAATTTTAATTATTAATTATAATTTTCATTATTAATTACCTTTTCATCAATTAATCGTCGGGCTTTTGTTTAAACAAATGTCCTAAGCCTAACTTTTTGTTATTGGATTGTTATCGGGAGTATATAGAGGGATTTTTATACTATTTTTTTTTATTTTTTTTTATTTTTTTTATATTTTTTTTTAATGAAATGAAACAAAAAACAAAAAAGAAAATATTAGGTTTACCATAAATATAAGAAAATATTTAAACAATGAAGAAATGATACCAACCATTATCGTTACATTTAGCAAATTCTAAGGGTTAAACAGATGGAAAGACTATACCATTCGCTCGCTGCACTCTTTAGCCCTAATTCCTTATTAAAAATACTTCCAATCGTATATCTGTGCACATGTGTGTGCGTGTTTCAAAAGGGAAACTCATTTTCGTGATGCATAGAAAAGCAGTAAAGCTTTTGAAAACCTTCCCGAAAAAGTGCAAAAACCCAGCTGTGCCTTACGATATGTCGTCCCGCCCAAAATGCTTAAAGTTAAGCTTTCATTATTCCTAATTTGCCGGCAGAAAATTTTTAAGTGTATTATTTTTTTACCATTTAAATCCCGGGAAAGACGGAGACAAGTGAACAAAGCTCAGATGAATTTGGAAATCAATTCTCAGTCGATATATAGTAAATCATAAAAGACGAACCGCAGTTTTAGTTATCTTTAGTAACTTAAAAAAAAAAATGAGTTAAGAATTAATGCCTCACGAACAACTCAATGGATTCCTGGAATCGGTAGAAGGCAAAGCAATGCACTGAAGTGATTGAAATGTGTTTGAAACAATCCCATTACAAACTGAACAAATTGTTCTTTAGGTCATATTAGCTGCTATGGAGAGACGGAACTTAAAATAATCCAGCAAACTCAGAATACTCAAACACACCCTATCACGAAAACGAAGTATTTAAAGAAAACCTTATCAGTACTGTAAGATTCGTCGCCAACACGAATTCTTAACAAAGTTAAGGAAGTTCGGCATGTAGTTTCCTGAAAATTTCTAATAATTCCAGTTTTATCAAATCTTTTCGCTGAATAAGTTCAATATATTCAGAAATTTAACCCAAAACAAGTGAAAATACGCGAAGTAGTACGCGAAACGACTTCGTTCCATACAGGTATTCATCTAACGACTTTTCAAAATCGGGCTTTATAGGTGTGTGTGTGACCGAAAAAGTGATCTGATCCGAATAATTTTCAATAGCATTCGTCCTTGAGCCAAAACATGGCGGTGTACCAAATTTTACTAATATATCTCAAAAATTGCAAACTGTAGGTTAAAAACAAAACGCGATAAACAGATACGCAGGCAGACAGATGGACTGACAAGCTTAGATCGATTTGGGAAATGATTTTAAATCGAGTATAGTAAAAGGTAGATCTATCTCAAGTCCTTCTACACACATCCCCACAAACTTAATGTACCCTAATAAAAAGAATAATAAAATTGTTAACAAAAATTTGAAAACATTTAGTTTGCACATACGTAGCCCATTGAATTTTGTTCTTGACCATGTTTAACTTAGTGTAGCGTAGTGTATTACATCTTCCTCCCCGAACCGACTACTTAGGCCGGAAAAATTCCAATTCAAATCTGCCAAGAGTTTATATTTCACCGACAAAAGTATAAATCAATTCAACTGCAACCGTCATTAGTTCTCCTGGACACCTTATTACTAACTTGAATATATGGAATTTTAGGGGTATATCCTGGTATTGTGATCGGTCACTGGATGTATATTCCTATTATAGTTATTTTCATTTTTTAACAGGAATTGTCTCATAAGCCAACGCCACCCCTGTTAGTTTTGCTATTACAATGAAGTTGTGTTAAGTCCCGCAAACCACGTAGAAACAAATGGCTTATGACTTGTGATGTTTTTGTGACATTCCCCACAATACGGCTGAGTGTGTATTTTTTATTATAGTTATTTGGAAATTTTATCAGTTTTAATAGTCCAAAGGAATATTCGTACGAAAATGCTTCGATATAAGCTTTTCAAGTCCCGCAAACCACTGTCATCATGCCTTGTGACTTGCGATCAGTGTAAGTACGGTTATTGGTCTACTTTCTTGTTAAGTCTTGGCGAATGAACATCACTTCTTATACGCAAGAAAGACAGACTGAGGCTATACTGGCTTTGTTGTCTCGTTTTTAATATGCAAACTTTTTTCATTATTCATTATATACTCAACCAAGATAATCTTGGGAGTTCAGTGACTTTCTCATTAATCGTAACGAAAATGAATAAAATTTTACATTATTATGCTTACCGCTCAAGTATTGTCATTCTAGCTTGAATTAAGTCTGTCATACGAATTTTCAAATTCAGGAACAGAAGACTTCAAAATTTTGCTCTCATATTTGTTAATTCAGTTTTATGCGTGCAGTTTGCGAATCAGTTCGATGCGAAAGAAATTCACGACCGAAAATTGATATGACACTTGAACCTTAATCAGAGATATTGCGAAAAATACGGCTACCTACGAGGTCTCAAACGTTAATATAGAAATCTTAAGGTTAAGAGGACTACTCTTATATACGTTACAGCATTTAACTAAGGCATTAATAACGGAACAGAGATATCGCTCGAGATGGTAATCCCATTGACCGAGGACTGTCTTGAAAAGTTATTTATTTCCGCATTCTTACTACGATTTCGCAAAAACCTATGGCATACGTTGAGAATCTGCAAAGTAAACGGCCCAATTGCGTTGCGTAGAAATACATGAAAAATGCATTTAAGAGAGAAAATTGTAGCATTCATATTGGGGCTATGATACGCCCGGGAGGCATTCGCTATAAATTTCAGTTCAAAAACATATTTTCGCCTTTTGAGGTCATTCTCTCGTTTTTGTATTGCATAATAGCTGATGGTAATAAATCCTCACGCCATCCGCAGTTAGGAAGTGGACGTTGTTGTTAAGTGAGAAACAAAAATAATATCCCGCAAACCTCATGAAAATGTTCATCCATCTAACAAACGAACTAAAGGCGGAAATTAAATTATAATATGACAGAAATAGTTATTAGCACGCTCTTGTTTATCATATGTCTTGCCTTAAAATAAGACGCTGTAATAATTTTTACAATTTACGCGCACTAGGAAGCGGTAGTTTCGCTATCAGAAACAACTAATTATCGCAAATCGCTGTTCTCCATGTGAACTCGCTATGCTGAGAAAAATATGAAAAAAAGTTGGCGGCGGCAAAGTCTGAAAGTCAGAGTAAACTATCATGGGGAACTATCTTTTTTCAAGTGCGGCAGACACCACAACCGAAATTATGTAATAACAAAAAAAAATAAAATTTTGCATAATTTTTAAAGTTTTTTCTATTCTTTTTTACGACTTTTGCTTTTTTTTTTTAATTTTATTTAATTTTCTCTTTTTAAAAATATTTTTTAAAAATTTTNCACATACACACACACACATAGCTGACCAGCTGATCATTCAGTTCACACAAGTACAGCATATTTGGCCGCTACACGCAAGATATCACAGATACACTTTTTAATACTAAATTACATTTTTTTTTTTTTTATTTTTTTTTTTTTTTTTTTTTTTTTTTTTTATTATTTAAAATAAAAATTATTAATGATAAATATATAAAGGTATATATATAAAGGCACATATGCATAAGTACATACATGTGTATGTAAAAAAAACAAATAGAAAATCCAGAGTTAAAAGTAATAGAGAAAAAAAAAATGTAAAAAAAAATTATGATGGGATAAACAGAAAATACATGGAATGAATTAAATGGCAATGACGCTGGAGAGTGACTTTGAAGAACGAGGAGACGTTTTAAATGTTTTTACATGTTTTAAAGCTAAGTAGGAAAAACAAGTTTGTGTTATAGACAAAAACTTACAAGTAATGGTGGTGGTCGAAGTTGCGCAAGTTCCTGTGGTCAGCAATTCCTCAACGTCATCTTCATCTGTGAGGTTTATGGCATAACTATTGCTGGTTGTTGTTGCTGTTTGATTAGCCATATTGCTGTTAAAAGCTTTGTTGTTGTTCAACTTTTGTTGCGCCCCATGATGCTGCAGCTGATGATGATGCGGGTGGGGACGGCTATGATGGTGATGATTGCTGCTATAATTTGCGTTCGTTAAGCGACGATGATGGTTACGTGCAAAAAGAGATGAATTTGAATTTTTATATAAAGACATTGGGGCAGAGCCAACAGCGGTTGCTCCTGTACTGCTAGATAGAGCGTTGCCAGAAACTGCATTGTTAGAGGAGGAGGAAGATGTTGAATTAAGACGTTGACTGAAAATGCTGTTGGAATTTGCGGCAGCGGCAGCGTTATTATTTTTACGAAATTTCTGTATATTATGGTGGGCAACGTGGGAATGGGAAGGATGGGGGGAATGTGTGGAATGGGTGGTTGGCGGTACTGGTGGAGGATATAAATGATTTGAATTCGTGACAGTTATGGCTGACGGCGGTCACGAACAAGCCACTTCAGCGGCTGGCTGACAATTGCCCACATTACTATTACTATTACTGTTGCTGTTATCTGATATATCTTCCGAATTTAAATTGTTCTGTTGTTGCTGTTGTTGTTGTTGTTGTTTAGTAATTGTTGTTGTTGCTGTTGATGTCGTTATCGTCGTCGTTGTCGTTGTTGTTGTTATCGTGGATGAAATTGTATTAATAGTCGCCTCGCTGGAGTTGTTCGAGTTTTCCTCGTTTTGCTTTAAAGATCGTAAATCTTCATTGAAAGGATGATTCAATATCTTTTGAAAGTACCTACCGTTTCACTAACACGACTACGCTTTTGATGATGTTGAAGCATACCACCACCACCACCACTACCGCCACCACCACCATTATTACCGCCCAGCCCCGCCCCGTCCTTTTGTGATATCTGTTGATTTATTTCGCTGGATAACCGCTTACGGTTGGCTAAAATGGCATTATTAAAATTATTATGATTTTCCATAGATTTACGTTCACGTTTCAAAAAATCTCCGTCCAAATACTGGGACAATTGTTTACGTTTCACATGGCGCGCCTCTATCGACATACCCTCCTTTAACATTTTGATGTTAACCTAACGGGGATAGTAAGTATTTTGAAATAAATTTTTTACAATTATAGGAAATTACTCAACTCTCACCCCATGTTGTATAACATGCTCTGTAAAATTCTGTATACTTTCAGTTAGGTCCACATTCAAATTTTCAGTACGTTCAAATTCTAAGCCAATAAACCACATCGAACAGAAAGGTGAGCAAGACACCGAAGACTGCTGTGCGGGGGCTGAAATTTTCTCCTCGTCATTAGCACTACTATTGCTGGTGTTGTTGTTATTGTTGCTGCTGTTGTTGTTGTTGTTGCTGCTGCTGCTATTGTTGTTGTTATTGTTGCTACTGCTGTTGTTGTTGCTGCTGCTGTTGTTATTAGTACCGATTGTATTGACAGTGATGGTACTGCTACCACTATTATTATTGTTGTTATTACTGCCTTTTTTATACTCGAAACATTTGGGATTAACATGAGCCAATGAAATGTGCTGATTACGTTCTAAATTACCGATAAGTAAACGAACTTTCGATTCAACTAAGCCACACCATTCCAGATGGTCGTCAGCGGTTTGCGAGTTAACCAGCAAAACAATAAAATGACGATATCTATAAGGTGTTATTGCAAGAAAAATTATTTAACTCATTCCGTTTTTCGATTTAAGATTTTTCATCTTCACTTACTTATAAAAAAAACTGGGCGCTTCAAATAATTTATCCCAGGTGGCTCGGCTTAGCATAATTTCATCGGTGGTAGCCATGCCTCGATTGAATTCAGCTAATATTACTTTCTTGGTGGACTCGGAAACGTTAAATGTGGAATTTTGCTGAGGATAAGCTGGCGTTATTATCGGCATTAAATGATAACGATCTGAGGCATTAACACGCGGATCCCAAACCTTAAATGAAAAGTTTTTTTAAAAAGCCGTTTTTTTTTTTTTAGACTAAAAATAATCCAACACTCACCGGAAATCGTAAATTAACATTGTCTGGGTGTTTAAGTAACACAGGATGCGGCCATTTCCAGCGCGAAAAAACTAAAAAGAATTTGTGCACCAAAGTTGAAGCTGTTGCATTTGGGTACAGTTGACACGTACGCGCCACTAACATAGCCCATGTGACACCACCAAAATAACCCAACGAATTGGAATAAATGCCATGTTCTATACGAAAAGAGCAAAATATGAAAGGAATATGAAAGAATGTTTGTGCTGCACACGTCGCTTTAAACTTACTTTTCGCCCATAGTTTTATAGAACGTAAAGCTAAGCGAAAATTTTCGATATTCGGCACTAATGATAATATTTCATCAGTTACCCGGCAACCGTTCAAACTGCGCACCGATCTTGGATCGAGATTTTTTAATAAATTATCATCACGCAAATCGAAATCATCAGGTATTTCTTTGAGTGATAGGCGGGCAAACAATAAATCGATTTCAATGCCATCGAAATTCATTTTGATTACCGGTACAAAGGCCTCTTCGACGGCTCGGCATTCCGTTACTTCGGACTGTTTCTTTAAAAGCTCAAAAAACGATGAAAAATAATCGGTACGTTCAATGTTACGAGGCGCCACGCATAGAGCATCAATATCCGCCCCTTTATGATGCACGCCCAAACGATATGAGCCGAATGTATAAATTTTGCCACCCAATTTCTCTGCAGCCGCTTCGGGCATATTTTTGGCTATGGATACGTCTTTGACCCATTGCTTAACAAGAGTATTTAATTTGGCTAGTATTTCCATGCGATGATTGAGTTCCTCCTCACTTTCGAATACCTTATATGGTTCCAAAGCCTTGCGTAATTCTTCTGTTTTTTGTAAATCTTCAGGTTTTGGACCCGCTAAACTAATAGCTGACGTCATGCCTAACTGTTTGACTTGTTGCTGCTGCTGTTGGCTATTTTGTGAATGTGAATTTCGTGCCCCATTGCCACCACCAGCACTATTCGCTGTATGACCATTTTGTTGACGTATTTCCGAGTTCCACATATTCATTCGATTGCCTTATTATGATATATATATATATATATGTATTACTTTGGAGGCAGCAATCGTTCTTTTCCCGTTCAAAATTATCCGAACTTTATATACTCTCGAGTTGCGGTTTAACGTTAAACGTTTTACTCCCTTTCCCTTCTGTTATTAATTTTCTCGTTACGTCTTGAAAGTACTTCTTATAAAGCGTTTCTTCTTTAAAAAAAAATTGAACGCTATTATTTAAACATGTAAACTAATCCGAGATTTGAAAATCTGTTAGGTTAAATACGTTGACTTTTAAATGCTAGACTGGAAGAAAAATTATAAATAATGTTATTAATTAATTGACGAAGAAATGAAATGCCGAAATTTTGCATACATATTAAAGTAGTGAGAAAAAGAAAGTAGCCTATGTCCCCCGACCTGATGTTTCGAAAATTGAGAAATTTTAAAAAAGACGGTCCATTCATTTCTGGGATAAATACATTTATATATATATATACAACGTAATAACGATGTAATTAGAATTTTCAGTTATATATGTATATACATATATATATATAGATATATATAGCGGACAATTTTCAGGTATATACATATGTATATGTATATATGTATGTACCTAAGTGTGTATATATGTATATATGTATGTATGTATGTATGTATGTATGTATGTATGTATGTATGTATGTATGTATGTATGTATAATGTATATATAATTATATTATTAATCACATATAAAATTCTCGTTACGTTCAAAGATCGCTAATTTGCCGGCAATACTCACGGTATCTTTTTTTCAATACAGTATAGTGTACCGAAAATCTTATCTCCAGAAACTACAACAAAAATTGTTTGAAACAATCACGGACAGATAATATTTTTACTCCCACCATATTTAATTTTAATCGCGAACCCGTTCCGCTAAATATCCGGCAATGTTGTTATTTTAAAATTTAAGCAAAGTTTTAAAAAGAATCGCTTTAAGGGATGCGGTTTTTCTTTACAATTAAAGAAAGTTGTGCCAATATTGCGAACATTCAATAGATCATAGAAATCGGAATAACTATCATTATTTAAGGACATAAACCAATTTAGTCAAACCATTAATCGAAGCCTCTTTCTCTATTTCCAAGTTGAAGTTATGAACACTACCTGCAATCCACTTAAGATGTCCGACATATATACGCACAAAAAAGTATTAGATAATGACAAACAGCTTCAAAAACTTACAGAAAATTCCTTCCGTACCGCTTTGCAACTGACTGTTCAACTACTTGCTTCACAATGCAAAAAACAATTCTCGAAAAACGAACTTAACACACAAGTAAGTGTTTGCGATCAGCGTCGCGTTCCTTATCGAGTCGGTATGCTTTTAGAATTTTGGATGCGGCACAAATCTAAATAATAATTAAATATCCAGGATCACTGAGCAGTTCACAAAATAATACTCGACTAAGTGACTGTTCACGGGGAACAATTGATTTTATAATATTTTAAATGCGCTCAATCGCTTGAACTTGGCAGGTGAACACGATTCATTTACACAACTATTAATTTTACACTTATGCTGAAACTATTTATACTGAGATAAAAAAAAACCTGTGTCTAGATTTGAATTTAGGGAAACTACTAAAATTATGCTATCCACACATTTTCTGGTAAATAATATCAAAGACGTGAATAAATTTATATTGAAGAGTACTTTTTTCCCCTTATTCAGGTAAAATACACAATTTTCACTACCGACAGGTTAGAAAGCTGCTTATCAGGTGGCTGCGGGTTTCATGGTCTATATATGTTACTTTGTCTCTAAAAGGAATTACTCATCATTCATTGAGAATCATTGTTTGGTGCCTCTAACTCTAAGGTGCGCTCACCCGAAAAGTAGGGATTAGCAGCAGTCATTATTTCAGGAAAAAACCCGTTACATTCTTCATCACTTCTGGTAAAGCTGTACACAATATACAATGCGCAGACGGACTTGATATAGATATACCTTTTATTAAGATTGTATGCCCGTCAGTTCGTCCATCTGTCTCGCTTTCATGTATTCAATCCCCACGAGCAATTTTTGAGTTATTTTGATATTTTAAATTTTGTTCCCCGCGACATGTTTGGCCTAAAGGTGAACGTTATTGAAAATGGTTTGAATCGGAACGCTTTTTCGACCACTTTCCATATAAAGCATCATTTTGAAAAGTCATTATATAAATAAATGATTTTATTTTATGAATAACTCTGCGTGGAGTGAGGTGGTGTTAGAGTATCCCACGATGGTGATAGTAGGCTATTCGGGAAAAAGTTGGACACACGCTTCCTTTCGTCACACTTTGCAGCTTACTAAGAACAATATATTGAAATAGTATGAACGCAGCTCGGTTTGCAATATCTATAAATAAGCATCCGAGATCCGATTAAAAGTGTCAAAAGGAAGATTCCAATATAATTATGCCATACCCGCCAAATTATCTTTCTGGCAAGGGAGAAAATTGGTTAATGGTTATAGAAAAAGGTCATGATGTGCACACAAGTACGCGTGTATTAGTTAAAAGTATTTCGAAAATGGTTAAGCCGCTAACATTACGAAACAACGGAAAGTTTACAAACCCGGCTAGCAAAACAACCGAACGAGCTATAATTTTTGTTCACGAAAATCCTTTAGATTAGCGAGACTTTTCACTTTCTTAATTCTTGCGTCATTGAACATTACCCCACGAATGCTCACTTTTATGTCCGCACTGACAATATAGAAATGTTTAAATATTTGCAACGGACAACCTATAGACAGCACGATAAATAGAAACAATTTAACGACACTGAAAACGAATCGGATAAAAGATATTATTTGATCCGTAAATAGGCTGATTATTTATTGTGGGCTGAGGCGTTTCAATATGAAATCATGTGCGTCTCGCAAAAAGTGTCATCTTGAACTCTACATCAAAAGTTCGGTCCAGGGCATTCAAGTGTCATTGATCTCACTGTCTTACCGCGATAATCATTTCAGCCAACTCATCTTCACCACATCTACGAGAAGCTATTTAATGTTACTTATAAATTTTCCATTCGTTTTTCTCATGCACTCAAAAAAAAAAAAAGAACGTGAAAAGTAGATGATGAAAATGCTAGCATCTACTTATTAAACAAAAACAAAAAACTGCTGATTTGCACAAAGCATAAATGTGTGCAAAAAAAAAAAAAAAGAAGAAAACAGGGCTAACAGAGAATTAAACGTGAGATGACAATTTTTATTAGAAACTAAACAAAAGCTATAGGAGTCACAACTTATTAAAAGCAGTTGTTAAAATTACTGAAAATCTGGTCGTCAATCCAAAAATATTTCTGCATATTCAGGATGAGAAAGCGGAACTAACTAAAAGTTTTTTTATTTATAATTAATTTATTTTATTTTACGTGTTCCGTACGGAAAGCCATACACTAACACATTTAAATAACCGCACTTCCGAAACAGATTGAAGTATATCTTTAAAAGCATCGCGCCTGCCTGTTGTTTGCTTTCATCCCTTAAACCATCCAAAAATAAAAAAGTATAACATCGGCCCCAAAATAGTTTATCAATATTCACGCACGCAAGCACGCAAGCAAGCATACACACAAACACACACACCCGCGCGTTTAGCTTTTTATTTTGATTTTCATTCACGGTAAATAATGCTTACCTTTTTTTTTTGCTGTTATAAACAATGGTGGCAAGTTGTCTGGATTAATAAAACAACAACAACAACATCAAGAAGAGTAAAAACTAAAATAAGGTCTATTTTAATAATGCTGTTTGGACGCTGTTGTCGTCGTTGTCATGGCCTCCAACAATTACCAACAAGAAACCACAAAACATTACTGGCGAAAATTCCACGCATTAATTTCCTTCTTTTTTATTCTTCTTTTTCGATTCTTCTTTTACTTTTTCGGAAAACAGACACTTTTTTCACTTCTCTTTCTCTTCTTTTTCCGTATGGCTACTACCACTTATTTTTCTTTTTAAATTCTTATTCTTTTTATTCTTCTTCTGATTCTTCTTAATCGAAAAAAATTTTTTAACAACTTTTTTATGCGAATTCTTTCAATATAACACAGAATTTTTATGCTTAACAAAATGTTGTTGTTTCAAATTTTAGGTTAACGTAAATTCCTGTTAAAATTTCGCGTATAATTATTACAATTTATTAAATTAAAAACGCGTAATTTGACAAGAAAACGCTTACTTTGTTCACGGAGATGAGTAAAAAAAGCAAAGCAAAATAGAATTGCCATGTGTTAGCAAAGAAAATTTTAGACAATCCATAATGCTTAAAAAGGAAATGGAAGACGGAATATGAAAATTAGGTGTTGCCATAATAAAATAAATGTATGATAACATAGGGTGTGTAGCAAAACATATATGCCAGAATATATGCTCGTTTTTCTCATCATCTTTAAACAAGAACAAGCATCTTACACCAAATTAAACAGCAGCAAGCATCTTACACCAAATTGAAGAAGAACAAACATCTTACACGAAGTTGAACAAGAACAAGCATGTTACACCAAGAAAATAAACATTCGATTTTCTCACATTTATATGTTTATTTATATCTAGTGAAATAGGACGAGGACAAATGAATTAATATAAATTATATCATGTGAATAAAAAAAATAAAAACGCTTGGCGAAAAGTTGTGTTCCACTTGAAAATGAAACTTTCATAACTGAAGCTGAAATTAAAATTTCAAGAGAATAGATTGATTATATCTATATTATATGATCTATATTAACGTTTTCTTGCTCTTGGTTATATTATTTATATTGGCCTTTGTTGCGGGAATTATTACTGCCATGCTTTTTACATTATGTTTGGGTTATTGATGCAATATTGGTGCGACACAATAAAGCTCCCCAGGTCTATTATTTATTTTGCCCAGTAATATTAAAATCTATTTCCATTCTGTTAACTAAAGTTAGTATTGTCATAATTGAGATTTTTAATACAATTTATACACTTAACATACAACGCTGTTATGGTTAGTATTTGTTGATTGCATTTTTAGAGTTCTTTATTTATTAATATAAAAATACGATACTTTTCCAAAAATTAAATCATATCATGGGTTCGATTCTATTAAATGACCAATCTGGGCTAGATGTTCTTATTTTCCTTAGGTTAAAGTATATATTTGAAAGCAAATGTTAAATGTAAGATTTAGATATGGATATGGAAGAGTACAATTAAAGAGTGCATTAAAAAATGATGCTATGGATGAGAGAAAAGTTCGCCGAGCGTCGCGCTAAATGGTTAGCTGCCCGTAAAAAATCTCATCCATCAGAAGATGGGGAAGAGACGGCTACCGAAACAAGCTCTAGCAGTAGTTCTCCGCGGCGGAATGTAGACCAGTCAAAATCATGTATAATACCTTGTACTTCAGTTCCGCCTAGCGACATTAGCCAGCACCATATCGATTCTACATCATGTAATTCTACTAACACGGCAACTATAAACACGTCTACGCGGTTACCGGTTTTGTGAGTAAACCTAGATATAAAAGTCAATCATAAGAATTATGAGAACATACCTTTTCGGTAAACAATAACATATTCAAAATTTTCTGTCAAAATGCAAAAATTAAGGAATCTATTTGCTAAGTCTGTCACTGCCTCATACTATTGCTGGTTTTTTTTTAGTGGAAAGCCACAGTATATTTTGTTTTTTTTTTTATAGAAAAAACGCCCGTCGAACGTCAGGATCTTCAAATTTGGACGCTGCAGTCAGTTCCGAAGAAGTTGTCCGAGGTCATGCCGTCAAAGAGCCCATTAAAGTACGCATTATCTGTCCTTCAGCGCGAGTATTGGCTTTTCAAACGGAAACTACAAAACGTTTAATTGAGTTAAAAAATGAAGTCATCCTAGAATTGGCCGATGACTTAGCTTCAATACCTTTATTTGCGCCCGATGTACGTACTTTAGGTCCGCGCTTTCGCTTAGTAAAAGCCGATTATCAAGGGATTGAATTAAGTGAACAACAAACTTTGAGTCAACTTAACATTAGCAACAATGAACTGTTGGTATTGGTTTTCAAGCATAATAATTTACAACAAGTCATAACGCAAACCCGAGAAACACGCTCTGCACCTGATGTCGAAATTGAGGCGGCCACTCGCTCAGTGCCTTCTAGGCAAGGCGACTTACCTATGGTTGATTTAAATGAGATATTTCAACAGTCAAATGTACGCAAAAGTCGTTAGCTTCTTCCTTATTTTTGTTATTAATTTTCAATATCTTTTATGCAGTTACAATTCGATGTGCGCAAAGTATTAATTTCTTTGGCTCAAGCGTCCGCCACAATTATTGGAAGTGGTCCATATGCCAATCGTTTGATAGCCATGCTTAAACAAAAATTAATTAACAAACGTAACTATCAAAATGATACTCTACAGTGCCTTGTGGACATGGGTTTTAAAAAGGAAAGAGCCGAATACGCTTTAAAGATTCACAAGTAAGAATATTTTCATTTCAATCATAAGACATTGAATCTAGTTTCCATTATTCGATGGAAAGTCTCATAACTTAACGAAGTCTTCGTGTCGATGGTGTGCCTTGGTTGTGTTAAAGCAGTGTTTTGATACAGTTGTAGAATTGAAAGCTTTGCCTTTCTTCGATTATTTACTGTTATCTAATTTTGACGAGTTTTTATACTTTTCTTTGCTTTTTGATATTAAAAGAAAGGAAAGAAATTTAAAAAAATACAGAATATCAAGAACTTCGGCTTATATGAAACAAAGAATTTACTTTTTTTATTAGCAATGTTTATTCCACGGCTTTGGAATGGTTGATACAGCGTCAAAGTGAGGATTCAAAGGTAGAAGATGCAGTTATGGGTTTACCGAAAAGTACTTCAGTCTGTTCACCTTCGACTATTATATCAAATGATGTAAATTTTCTTGATTTAATTAATTAAAAATATGTTATTAAATATTTTATTGTTGTTGTATTTGCATAACAAAGAGTCCTGTGGAAAATGTAGCGGCCTTATTAGAAATTGTCAGAATATATAGCCATCGCGAAATACCACCTACTGCAGATTCTATACAAAATCTGGTAGATATGGGTTTTCATGAACCAGATGTAATAATAGCTTTGAAAAAGACCTGCAATAATAAAGCGGCTGCCTGCGAGTGGTTATGCGGTAATCGAACTGGCAGTTTGGTAGAGTTACGAGAAGGCTTATCAGAAGATTCCCCCGTCTTAAAATCAATTCTAGAATTGCCACAAGTTCAATTGTCATTGGGCAACCCAAAAGTGTTCCTCGGTATGTAGGCGTTTAATTTAATAACTTATTCAATAATATTTATTATTATAATGTTTCGATAAATTAGCCTTTCTAGCAATATTGGAAAATGAACACAGTTTACGTGTTTGGGGTGGCAATGATACCAGTTCCGTTATTACTCAAATCTTGCAGAAATATCATGAAGAGAAACACGTTATGGGTATAAATCAATTTTATAGCAGCCGATAGTATATAAAAGATTATAAATAATTTCGAATATATAAAATGTTTCCTTTATTATTTCTTAATTTCTTCTTTATCTCAAAACTAAAGTTTCTAATTAAATTAATTTTCTCTTAAAATAAGAAATTTTTATTTTATATAAAAACAACAATAGTTACAATATTTTTACTTCAATGCAATAATTCTGTATTATTTACTTTTTATACGCACAAGAGAGCTTCAATTCTGGTGATAATTTTAATTCCGTTTTAATTTCGCTTCAATGCTCTCTCGTTAAATAAAGAAAGGGAAAAGTGCAATTTTTTAAAAAAAAAAAGTAAAAATAAAAATAAAAAGCAACAACAAAAACATATATTTACCTATAAGTGAAAATGAAGCAACTTTTTACTGTATTATTATGAATAAAATACCTATACCTATACTTACATATAAAACATAAACACATACATATGTAGCAGTACCTAATTTAAATGAAAAAAGCAGCAAAGTAAGGCAGTTTTTAGGAGTCAATATAAAAACATATTTTCCAAATAAATTGACATCTAAGCTCTTCAAGCAATTATGTAGAAATCGTAAGTCATTTTAATAATTATTATTAATTAGGTGTTTTAAGTAATCACATTGTTTTGTTGTAGCTTTTATAAGAAGTAATAATTAAGTAATTAATTAAAATATGGCGTAAAATGTCTCTTACGTACTTCATACAAACACATGTGTATATGCATACGTATATATTTATATACATATATAAAATATGTCCAATTAAATTTTATATCAACAAACAAATGCCAAATACAGACGTCAACTATAACTTAGTCCACTTACTACTATTATTTCTAATGTAAAAAATCTGCTCGTTTTCGTATATCACGAATGTATTTGAAAACACTTGAAAAATAAATTGAATTAATTTACACTGAAAATGCATTTAATGAGTTAGCAGTGGATCTGAGAGCTTTACAAATCCAGATCGAAAAGTACGCTTATTTCAATTCCGTAATTTTTTTAAAACTTATCGGGGGCACTATTTTGGGCTATTGGACTATTTCATACACATTGATATTAGCTTGTTCGAAGTCTTTGAACCAAATTATATTTATAGTGGTATAGTGTTCGTGGCAATAGAAACTGGGTGAAACCAATTTGAACTATACACTAAACAGAGAGTCGTTGGAGTCATGGGACAGTGGATGGAATGTAGGCAATTGGGAGAGTTGGTTTCCACGTATACAAATGCACACAACGCTTAAGGGCTCTTAAGGGCTCGCGCGATGCACCTCAAAATGATGATTACTTTTGCATGTCAGCTGGTAACAATTCTATAGCAGAGTATAAAAGTAAAGGGGAAACTGAGATCTGGCATTTGCAACCTACTAATGATGATGCTTTCTTGCAATGATGCAGTAATATTGCCTTAGCAATTTATAAGTCGATATATATTCCTACATATCTATAAGAGAAAAAGAAAACCTAGGTTTGTATGAAAAATAGACTTGGTTTGATGCTTCTTCCTTATCCCTTCATTTAAGATTTTAATGGATAACAAATTCAGTTCTTTCGAAGCTAAGTCCTAAACTATTATGTGCAGCCGCAAAAGTGGCTGAGGGAAAAATCTATTTTTTCTTCATCTTTTTCTCCGCTAAAGTAAATATTAATTAAAAAATTTTTTTTATAATATATTTATGACTTTTGACAGCTTGGTTGTTCGTTGCATTTTACTCTGCAAAGCTTTTACTTGATGCATGTAGAAAACGACTTAAAAAGTAGATATAAAATACCATTTATAACGCGGTTAATCAAATTTGAATTTGGAACCAAATGACAAAATTAAATGAGCGAGTCTGAATTTTGCACTTGTTGCATTACAATGGCTACTTCGGCGATGAAGAATTCATAGAAATGTTCATAATTCATTTGGCGGATAGCAAAGAGCTTAAGTGGTTTCTTAACGAGTTGTCCGCCTTTTCCGAATTATTATTTATACGAACAGAGGCAAACAATTGAGATCGATTGATTTTTATAAAATTGGGATTAAAATATGATATTTGTAATATATTGATGAAAGACGTCTCATTGACAACAGATTATTTGGAGTTAATGTTTGAAAAATTTCTCTAAGAGACTCTTCGACATACTGCGTATCTCAATATAAGGTTTTCATTTTGCTGAAAATCAGATTCTCCCAGTTATTACCAAAAGCATTTGTTTTCGTTTTGATTTTTTATACACACCACTATAAGATGGGAATGCACAATTTTATATATTTTTTTTGTTCATAATCCATGGAACATTCAAAAGAAAGCTTCAGAGACTCTATAAAATATGATCCGCATGAAATTCTGAATTGATTTAGCCATGTCTGTCTGTCTGTGTGGTATTTGTTGTTGACACTCTCCTGGTCGCAAAAATGAAGATCGGCTTCAAATTTGGTAGAAATATTGGAAGTTTTTGTACGCAGCTTAATATTGAACGTGAAATTTCGTCGGAGCAGAAGCCCCCATTGGGGCCTAACCCGCACGCAACTCCATGTTTCGTAGGAAACATTTGTGGGGTTTTGCTCGTTACTCAGAAATTATGAAAGTTAGAAGGATGAAATTTTCCACCTTTACTTTATGTGCAAAAATGGGGAAAAAACGACCATGCCTATACAAAATTATAAATGGCTAAATCTTATTTTCGCACTTTTTTGAGAATGTTTAAAACTATTTTGTACATTTCTCACATGAAAGATATATTATCTGCCTAAAAATGGGCCAATCCTAAATGAATATGATAGGACTGCGACCTGAAGGGTTAATTTTTTCTTACTGATATTAGCGATATGGGTAGAATGAAAAAGCATAGTGGTGGGTGCGCGAGATTCATCCCGAATACAACTTTATTACTTATTGAATAATATATAATATGTTTCAGACTTGAGACTTATTGAGTGATGTGTTGTATTCCCTTCTGATATCATTAAAGCCTCAACAATCTCTCACACAATTTCACACTTCTATCTTTCAAACGATTTGGTACAGTTTTTTTATGTTTTCTGAAGCAACTGCCGAATTAAAGCGGGTAGAGCGTCAAGCATCATCCCTCTTTATACAGCCGCGTTTAAAATCAGCAAACCAAGTCTCGACAACTCCACCGACCAAAAAATTTTTTTCCTTTATTTTTTTGCTTGAATCTTTTATCTAAGCACGAGATTCAAATTGTTCGTTGTTTTATTTAGGGATATGCGTGCAGATAGGTGAAGCTTATTTTCCGTCATCATTAATTGAAAGTGTAAAGAAAGTTTGTGCTCTTCACTTCAATCCTGGGTGTTCTAACAGAAAGGCACTCACTGTTCAAGATTAATAGTAAACATATTTTTTCGGTTTTGCGATTTTTCTGGCTCGTGTTACAAGCCTGCCCTTCGACGATGGGGACAATGGCTGGCGCTCTTAATGGAAACACAAATATCCTGTTAAGCTTTGAAGGAATAATTTCATGTCGGGCGTGTGTTCTTACACACTCATACTCACTTACTTCCTTCCATAAATAAAGTAGAGAACGCATTAATTAACATTTATAATCCATTTTTATTTATATAAAATAACAAAAATTTTCTTTTGTTTTTTCTTTCTGCTTTCTCTCACTCTACAGTTTAAAAACGCTTAAACGAAACCGTTAACATTTTTTATTTTTTTATTTCTTACATTTATGTACATATAAAACACGGTATATGTACACTGCATTGCATAATTAGATGAGAGAGAAAAAAAAAGTGAGATGTCAACGAAACGTACATAAGTAAAATAGCATGCATAAGACAAACAAACTTGACGGTGACTTTTTAAGGGCATTTTTTATATTTTTATTTTAATTATCTAACAGAAATAAAGAAAAAAAATTTCGTTCGCAAAATATAAATTCGATAAAAGTTAATCGTTTGTTTTTTTTCTTTTCAATATACATAACATAGATAACATTAAAAAAAAATTAAACAAATAAATATAATAGTTGTCCTCTATTCGAAATGTACAAAATTAATATTATACAAATGTTAAAAAAAAAAAATCATTGACGAACAATGCTGGGAAATTCTGAGAATAATTCACTCCTTTATAGTACCAGTATAGTATAGTGTCAGAAATTAGAGTCCGATTTTGTTAAAATGTGAGAAATTAGAGTCCGATTCTAATAGTGTCAGAAAGTAGAGTCCGATTCTGTTAAAGTGTCAGGAATTAGAGTCCAATTCTGCTAAAGTGTGAGAAATTAGAGTCCGGTTCTGTTAAAGTGTGAGAAATTAGAGTCCGATTTTGTTAAATTGGCTGACATAGTAAGTTTAATTTCCTTTAATTGTTTCTAAAATTTTCTCCAGCTAGCTGCGATGGTTTTTCTGATTAATTAAAAAGAAACATCGCAATGGACCAAAAAGTGCCAGACGATCGACTCTGTTTTTATTAGAACACTACCTGGTTGATACTAAACCGATTGAAAGGTTTCCAAAATAACAGGACAAACATCATTGATAAATTTATTAAGGATATATGTGCGGTTCAAGTAGTTATTATAAGACTGAATAAAATGTGACTCTCACTCTGGACATCCCTTAGGTGCGCCTAATGAAGAAAAGATGATTAGCTCTTCGCTCTCGAATGGTAAACAACTGGTTTAAAAGGAAATTCCTTACAGCATTTCCGCTTGAAAAAACTACACGGAGTGTGTATGCCGCCTTTGGTAAATTCTGGTTAAAAGCATCAACACGAACGATCTTTCGTCGAGAATCATTGTTTTGTAGCTTGTTTGGAGCACTTCTGCTACAAGAGTGCATTCGGTTTGTGTGGATATATGCAACATTTAGAAAAACTCGAGATAAATCCGCTTTCTATTCAGCCCGTCCGTCCGTCTAATGTTCTCGCGTTCCACCTATAGGTCGCAGTTTTTAGGATATTTTGATGACGTTTTTGGCCTAAAGACGAACGAATGCTATTGAAACTGGTTCGGATCGGAACTTATGTGCAAACTATGAAAATAATTTTTTTTGCTTAACTAACTTCGAACCTTTTTGAATCACAAAATGTGCAAATGTGCAAAACGCAAGCTGTAATTAGCGTATAGGTGAATTTAACGTATGTGAACCTGTGAACGAGTATGTACGTAAATATTAACGAAAATATATCGACTTGGCGGCATACAAAATTTCCATGCTCCCAGATTAAGCACCAGCTTGACATAAAAACGGAAAGGTAAACTCAAGGATTTCAAGGTTTTTTCACTGCAATTAAATTTGGACATTATTTATACGATAAAAACGAGATTTTTCATCTTTTCTTTTTTTTTTACACCTAAAATCACTGTTAGTGTAAAGGTCTTATATTAAAATAAACTTAAGAGAAAAAAGAAAAATAAATAATCTTTTCAATGCTCAGTATACATGAAACCTAACTGCGCTGTGACAGAATAAAAGAAACATTAAATTAATTCAATAAAATTTAACTTAAATAGTAACAAAAAAAAAATGTATTATATGAACAAGAAGGAACATTTTTATTCGAAGAAGGCATTCGAAGTTTATTTAACAGCTAAGTTGCGAACCATCTCGCTTAGGTGCGTGAATAGATTCAAGTAAGCATTTCAACGTGGAATAATATCCACAAATTCCACAAATTACCTTCGGATACCTCGTTTTGAAAAGAGCTTTTCGTTCCTGTTCATATTATCGAATAAAAAACAGAGTTAATGTACATGCGCAAATATTTATATGCAGTTTGTTGAAAGAAGGAAGATCAAGCACTAATCAAACATAAAAAGATTAAAACGAAAGCAAACTCAGATCAGCAACGTTTTACACAAGCCTACAAAGGAATATAAAGAAATAAAATGAAAAGTTTTTCTTGGTAAAAAAAATTAATTATATTAAATATTAAATAACTAGCATTAAAAATGGAATTTCGTGGGAATATTAATTAAGTAAATTTTTTTGTTATTATTATTATTTGTTTTTCTTTTTTTTTTTCAAAGTTAAAAAGTTCGTTTCGTTTAAAAAATACATTCAATATGAATGATAATAATAATAAATCGTTTCATTAGTTATTTTTAACATATAGGTGCTTGCGTTGTTTGTTTTTGTTATTGTTTGTAGAGGTATCGCTTAATTACGTTAAAATACATATATAAAAATTTTGAAAATGAAATTATTTAGTGACAAATATAAAATGTTTAAAAAAATGTATATGGCAGCTGGAGACAAAGTTAACAAATAAAATATATATTTTTTTTTTTTTTTTTTTTTTTTTTTATTAACGAGGGAGTGTAAAGTGTTAATTAAATATATATAACTCTGAGGTTTGCGGCACAGTTTGTGTGAGTTGTTTTTTTGCGAATCTTAGTGCAAACGAGAAACACTCGTAAACATGAGAGTTAACAAAACAGCCAAAAATTATTAAGACTTTTAGAGGGAAATCATAAATTAAGACATAAATGTAAAAATGTATATATATATGTATATATATGATATGCAGAACAATGCATGAATGAATGAATGACTGACTGATGATATAGCGAATACGCGAAGTTGTTTTTACATATTTTAAATAATGAGCGAATAATGTGCGTTTACTTGATAAGAACGTAACGTTACAATTCCTTTTCCATATTGGAACGTACATTCTTAAGGACATTGTGCGTTTTTACGATTTGATTTTTAATATATTTTTCAAGATGTGCTTTACGTTGGTTAGCTAAACGTAATTTTTCGTAAGTGTCTTCTAGGGCTCGTTTAGTGCGTATTAGTTGACGGCGTAATTCACCATTTTCTTGCTCTACCTTAGTACAATCATGCGGCAGATTCGCTAATTCCAATGTTTGTGTTGCCGTCGGACTTTTAACTTCTTTTGCACCTGCATTGTCCTCGGAGAATTCTGCGAATAATAAAAAGTAAGAAAATTTTATTCATCTTGAACTAAAAATTGAATCGAAAAAATGCCGCAAGCTAGTATATGTAGATATATATACATAATTGTTATATTCTTATGATTATTTTAGACTTATAACTCTATAACTGACTAAATCGTCCCGTAGTTTTAGAGTATATAGTGGACAGGAAAAACATTTTGGCTTTTAATGGAATGGCATGGAAATATCTTTCGCTTTCATTTTTCACATATGTGGGTTTTGACCCAATATCTTACAGTGATTATGCTTGATCCTTGTTGTCTCCCTCTGGATGTTGCTACTCTTTGGCGGCTTCCTATAAACAGATGCAACACAGGTTTTATATTTTTTGCAATATTTGCTACAAATACAACCCTGCAGATGGTCGAATTGTTAATCTCACGCGTACAGAGATAATTGACATTTAACATGGCTTTTATCGAGAGAAGACAAGAAAAAAAGGAAGATAACTACTTTCGGAACAGATGGAAGAAAACTTGTAAAAATCACTGAAGTTGTACTTAAAAAGATTGTTAAAAAAATGCATAAAAATTTTCCCTATTGCAAGTAAGATTCAAAGGATTGATATAAATGTGAAATGAACTAGGATGAGTTGAACGTTGCGCTTCTCAAGAATTTTACAAAAACAGCAAACTCATTCTATTTTTTTAAAGAGGAAAATGTATTTCAGTTAAAAACCAGCCGCCGTAAAAGTAACAATATTTTTGAAAAAATCACAATTATAATAAGAGATACAGAAGTTGTATTAAATATTGTGTTGCCATCATTTCCAGTGACCTCCAAAGTGGAGACAATGGTTTCGTCGCGAACTGTTCACGGTATATTTTTGAGTTTACGAAGCATCTAAAATATGCAACAGTAATACTAAGTTCTAGCTCCCGTCACGTCATTAACGCCATCTGCAGTAGCAAACACTCGGCATATAAGGTTCTTCATCGTGTTTATTTTACATATATAACATATATATATATGATTTGTTTAGTACCTAACATAATTTAAGTAATCATACTTACAAATTATTTAATCCGTTCCCTTTTACATAATGTAGAGATATTGATATTGTTTTTCGCTATTGAAAGTAACACGAATTACAAGGAAAAGAAGAAAAATATATGTAAAAACATTTTTTTTTTGGGCGAAAGGAGAGCAGGTTAGGGGACAATCGGACCCAACTTCGGGATCTTCCATTACAAATCATTGGCCGAAGAAGACTACATGTAGGACAGTGCACGGAATGGTCAATGACGTATGATCTGCCCGTTCGCTAATTAGGTTTATTCCGTGCCTTTATCCCTATAAGTCTAAAGGACATGCATTTCTTTTAGATGGAACCGTCTGTGGAGTGTGCGTGGGACAAAAATTTAACACACCCCCCATGTCTCCCGAACTACTAGCAACGACACGTTTGCTTTCCCCTACAGCCTCCTATACTCTCAACTGGCACTTAAGGGTAGTCTTAAAAATAATAATGTCAGTAGTTCGATATATAGATGGACAGAGAACATTATTACAGACATAATGTTGCACCGTTTCGCGAAATAACGTCGTTATTATATATTATTCGACTTTAGCTTTGATGTTTAAAATTATGTTAAGTCTGTTGTTACTTATATGTGCAGAATTCATATTGAAAAAAAGACCCCGAAGAATATTCTTATGAGTTCAAGCTAGGAAATACATCAACCCGACAAGTGATTCGTAACTTCAGGGAAGCGTTTGATAAGAGAATCCTAAACTGCAATGACGCAACCTTTGTTTAAAAATGAAGGGATGGAAATAATAATAGCCCTCCATATAAAAAGGATCGTGCACATCCCTCGCCAGTTATCAACGCACTTGACCTTATTGCTTAAAAAATAATAGGAATGTAGATAGGGTCAAATTTTGTTCCTATGAGCGCATTATTAAAATTTTTCCTTTTAATAAACACATTGGAAGAGATTTTATCTAAGAGTTCTTCGGCTTAGTTTTGTGATGTAAGATTTACGAAAAGTTATGAAAAGCTTACCTTCTTCGTTCATTACTGCTGAAGCCTTGTCTGTATCCAATTCTATAGTCTTCGGCATAGAGCATTGAGTATTGGCCACCTCAGCGCTTGAAATTCGTCCCGCATCACTTTCAATGCCCAGATCTGGGGAGGAATTCTGCAAACGTTCTGCTCCCAGACGTTGTTGTGCTGCAGACACATTCTTCCCCTCAGTGCAATTTGCCTTAGCCTGCGTAGCCATTTCCTCTGAGGTATAACCTGACTGTGAGGAAATTCCGTCGTCATTGTGATTTCTGACTTTCGAGTTCATAGCAGCCTTGCTTTCTTTCTCCAAGTTCGCGATTTGAGTCACCAAGTTATTGTGTTCTGTTTTGTGATCATCCAACAGTCGCGTTAATTCTTGTAAGCGTTTTTCCAAATCTAGCTTATCATGCAAGGCCTTTGTACGCTCCATGATGGCTTTCGAAGCTTGCAAGGTGTGTTCATTTAATTTCTTTTGCAAGTTACGAGCACTCAGTTCGCTTTCCACCAAGCACTGTTTTAGCTCCTCCTCGTTCTCTTTCAGAAAATCGATGGTATTTTGCGCCTCTGTATGTTCAACTTTAAGTTTGTCTAGTTGTCGTTTCACTTCATCATGAACTTTTAAAGAAATCCAATCGCGTTGTAAGGTTTCCTCATACATTTTCTTTTGCTCATTCATTCTCCTTTCGATTAGATCATCGTATTCCTTCTGCGCTTCTTGTAATTTCTTTTGATATTCGTTATTGGCTTTCTCGTAACCTTTCTCATAATGTTGTTTTAATTCTTCTATATCGGAAGTAAGTTTTTGAGTCACTTCCTGAGCACGTCTTGTTTCCTGCTTGACAAGCAAATCGGCATCAAACAACTGGCACTGAATTTCTAATATTCGTTCATCCCGTTGCGCTAGCGCTTGTTCCAATTGTTGTATGCGTTCTTGGTTGCGTGCTCTAATAATACGGGAATTCAAGCGCCCTGTATGACTATTGTCATTTTCACTATCGCTGCCCAAATGTTGTTTGTTAATTGATACATCCTTGGCTGTCGTCCGTTCTCCCACTAAGCCAATCCGAGCCATTGATACCTTACGATCTGGTTCGGACCAGGCTTCCGATTCACTTTTATTCGTCGGCAATGTCAGGGGTAAAGATCGTTTTTCCTTTTTGGCTTCGGCATAGCGTCGTTTATCTAATTCTTTTTTTAAAGCCTTATTTTCCGCTTTTAATGTTTCAATCATTGGTTGAGCTTCCATTGTTTCATAGCAATTGAAAGTCAAGTTTTGCAAACTTTCAACTTCATCCAACCAACCCGATAAATTGCTTAACTGAGTTAAGCTCTGATCATTCACCGATATGCCCGACATATTCAGACTTTTGGATAGATCTAAACTGCGATCAATCGCTTTACGCATTGCACGCCGATGATCAGCTGCTAAACCGTCTAAGACGTCTTTGTGATTTAATAGCGAGTTCAAAAAATCGGCCAACTCTTCGAGACGTTTAGTCAACACAGAGCAAACGTCAGCCCATTCTAAACGTCTTTTTTCTGACCTTTCCACTTCCGCTTGGGACTTTTCAAGTTCCACACGTAAATGTGAAATTGTATCGCGCTGTTCGGCAATTAATTCCTTATAAGTCTCCGAACCACAAAAACCGGAACATTCACTATTTGCAGTCATATCTTTTTCGATATCCTTACTGTTGTTTTTAGCGGCATTTTGCGTCGAGTTATTTTTACTCATCAGACGACTGTTCTCATCTACCTTTTGCTTTAGACTGTACATTAATTTCTCGATGGTTTGTCGAGCTTTATGGTACATCACTTCAAGATTCTTCAATTTATCTTGCAGCTCGTCTATGATGCAAACCTTATCGGCTAACTCCGCTTTACGTTCTTTTAACTCATCTCTGAGAGCCTGCAGAAAATAAAAACGAAAAAGAGTTAAATAAATTCTTTAGAAGCTTTAATTTCAATAAATAAATTAATGGTGTAGCGTTGGAGAAAGAGAGAAATCCATATAGAGACGTGTTGAAAACCCAAAGAAAAGAACGGCAGTGGAATGAAACGAGAGGACCAAGTTGTGCGTTGTTTTTAAAGATTGCGTGCAATTAGCATAAGGCTAACGTTATTAGCAGCGAAAAACATTGCTGATCCTTGCGCTATCTTCACAGGAAAGGAAAGGGAATATCTCTCTAAAACGAATCTTAAACGCTTATGGCCCTTAATTTTTTTTTTCATTGTAAAAATCCATTGATTTCCAAGACATGGAAACTTTCGTTTCTGCATGTAATGCTATTCTGAAATCCTTTACGAATTTATATGTAATAATAAAATCATAGGAAACCAGATTTAAGCTAAGTATGAGAATGGAATGCAAAACGACAAACGCTTACTGACCTATGGTGTCTTCACAAAAGAAACGAAGACCCTGCGAAAGGAAGTTTCAAACAACGGCCTCTTTAGGATTTTTCAGAAGGTGCCATAATTAAACTAGAAGATCTTTAGAGTATAAGGATATTGAAGAGGCACACAATCACACCTTTATACCTTGTTGCGCAAGGCTTATCGTTACGACAATATTCTAGGCTAAGCCTTGGATTGAAACATTTTTCGCTGTTTTTCTATAGTCGAACCACTAGGACGCAGCCTCCTGCTGATGCCAAAGTGGATATCCTCACATATGTCTGCTTCAGGTATAAGCAGCATTACTCAAATTCCTTTCAAAGCCTTTCGTACTATCTAACCACCTATCCCTATACCTCGATACCGTTTAGATTGATCTTGGTTAAGAGATAAACTGCTGAGCTTTAAATTAATAAATGAATGAATGCCCGACTTTCGCTCCTATCTTGCTTTAAACGGTAATGCATCGCTTCAAAACGGTTCGAGACGAGTTATAGTGATCTTAGCCACACTACTTTTGCTATTTTCAAAAGAATTAAAAATTTCGAATTTCTTGTATTGATCAAAAAGCGTTTTTTGACAGGGTAAAACAGGGTAGCGCAAAGTAAACTTTGGCCGAAAAAGTGTTATGATAACTCTTCTCCATCGAGAGCAAGAATTTTTCGATGATTTGTAGATTTCAAACGGAATCGCATGGATGCCAGTAATATCTAAATTCAATGGTCGCCAAAAACAAGTGATTATAATAGAAAAGTTCTATAAATTATTTACTCTATTAAGAAAGTGAACTAGCAAGAGATAGTTGACACCCTAAAGATATTGAAAAGCAGTGAAAATTTAAGCACGAGAAAGCCGTCTTTGACAAGAGTACACGTGGTGATGTGAAGCCATCGTCTCTGTGGTTACAATTGCTGCAGCAATTTGCTGCCAAAGACACCTCTCAACGAGTTCCAACTGTTCACAAATCTCTAAAGGGTGCTCCAGGGAAAAAGGTTTGAACGAAATGGCGAGGTCTTTATGAAAATCGAAAGAGCATTGAAATTTTAGAGAAGGTTGATGAATAAAGACGAAATTTTTTACGAAAAAACAGACGCCTTCTTCCTTGGCACGAGAAATTATTGATCGATAACGTAGTAAGTATGTAAAGCCGAATGGAATGCAGTCGAACTTTCTGCCTTACAAATTAGTATAAAAAATAATTGATTCAAACAAAGCAACATATCATAGCTAGCGTCACAGCTAGGACGCTAGGATGCTAGGACGCGCTTGCGATATGATATTAAAGATCTGTGAGCAGATATATAATGTTATAAGAACATAATACTTTTCTTTTTCCTGTTTTAACAATTTTTTGTATATATACACATATACATATATATGAGCGACAGTTTTAGCTTTAGATTTTGGTTTTCCTTATCACCTTCTTCGTTTATTATTACAAAATTGTTGCAGAATTTTCACAAAATTTAAATGAAAAATATCTATATACTGTATAAAATAGATAAACACACTTACATACATAGGTCGCATGAATACGCACGTATAATCATTAATAGATAAGATATTTAAACAATTATAGTAAATAATAATAAGCCTGCCATACGTCACGAATACGTAATAGTGTAAAATAATGCGTTATGATAATGGCAAGAAGAACAACAACCACGGTGGTCTTCGGCCGATTGATTGTGTGTTTTTCAATAAGCCAACATCAAGGTAAATCGTGTACAGGGACATGTATACATAAAAGATATTCAGTGAAAATTTCCAAATTTTGAATATGTAAAACGCACGCCATCGATGACTTTGTAACTCCCGGACGGCTGTTGCTGTTGCTGCTGCTGCTGCGGACATGGCTGCGGTATCCTTTTTCGTACACTTGTGGATTTGTCCTGCAGCAAAAGTGGGTAGAAGTAATACGGCCTTACATGAGATTAACATTAAGATACTACAAACGCTTCTCTTTGAGCTCACCTTCAAAAAAACCTGATCCGAACTGTCACCTTGAGGTGGTATCAGTGTACTCGACGGTTTGTAAATTGAATTCAAAGACGATGATGAATAGTCATTATGATCGGATGTAGCTTTGTTTATGGCATCGATTAAACCGTCACTTATCGTATAACGTATAGGAAATTCGGACGGCTCGCAGCAAGTTTGGCTTAGCGGATAATTAACAACATCATCGCTACCAGCACATTTGCAATTTTCTATACAATCACCAACTAATTCAGTATTAGCGGCTAGGCTTTGATCAGCAGTGCCTCCGTCCATTGACAAATCGCAGTGTACAGAACAACAGCTTGGTCGAAATATATCGTGACCAGTTGGTACGGTGGTCTCATTGGCATTGGTGCTGGTAGA
Organism: Glossina austeni; assembly: GCA_000688735.1. Taxonomy (NCBI): domain Eukaryota; kingdom Metazoa; phylum Arthropoda; class Insecta; order Diptera; family Glossinidae; genus Glossina; species Glossina austeni. The sequence continues at coordinate 187,167 of KK502647.1, forward strand.
AGATGTTCGAAAACAACCGCTATTACAAATATTTACACGTAATTTATGCTTAAATTTATATTCGCCCTGAAAATCTCCGTCAGTACTTGGCTCTTTCTCAATGCAATAATTGTTCGCCTCTAGGGATGTGGACGCTGGGGCGCAATTCAAATGACCAAATTTTTGATAAATTTCCTCCTTCTCAAACGAGTAATATTCGTTTTGATTCGATTGCAATTTATTAATTATGGCTCTAAAGAAGCGATTCTCGCGTTTAAAGATATTACGTTCAATATTGATTTTTGTCACCATTTTCTCATAATCTTGAATACGTTCCAATAAACGGGCAGCATTAGCAGATTTTATTGATATGGTCGACTTTAATAGTAAATAAAACAAACAAAAAAAAAAAAGAAAATCGATAAAGTGATTTTCCAACTCTCCGAAATAATCAAACAGTGGTGGTCTCTACCAAAGATTAAAAACAAAAAACAAAAAAAAGAAAGAACCAACTAAAATATATATAATTGAATTATTGAAATTTGATTTTGGAAATGAATGAATGCGGAGATAATCAGTTTAACAAGTCCCCTCGCCCTCTCTTTTCCTCTTTCTTAATAAATATTTAACAATTCTTATTAATCCGTCACCACCACCACTGCTTCTTGGTAGAACCTTTAGCAGAGACTTACTTGCATCTTACTTAAAGTGTCTTGCTGTTCGCGCATTTGCTTTTCATAAGATTTCATGTTAGACATTTCCTTGCGGAAATTTTCTTGGGTAATTCTTAAGGCAGCAATCAAGCTTTCATTGTCTGCCTTAAGATCGGCATTAGTTAAACGAAAGCCGCGTAAAGTTCGCTTATTTGTTTACAAAAAAAAAAAAAAGAAAAAAATTTTATATATATATATATATGAAATTATTATATTTCTCTCTATCTCTCTTCCCGCCATTCGTTTTGTAAAATTAAAGAATATTTCAACAATTACCTCTGCACTGGCCAACTCTTTGTCTTTCGTTTCAATGCTTTCCAAGAGTTCCGCATTCTGAAATGCCAGCTCCTTAACTTTATCCTCATATTCTTTAATGGTTTCATCACGTTGCCCCAAAATCTCATCCAATTTCGTTACTCTTCCTTGCACATCTACCAATTTTACTTCGGCTTGCTTCAATAAACCCTCCAGTTCTCGTATCTGTTTGATTTTTTTCGAAAATTAAGAAGAGGAGAAAATATTTTTGATTAGTCGTTGAGCTCTTAACAAGATTCTATGTAAAAATTTATTATATAAATAAATGAAAATAAAAAAAAAAAAATGATACAAACTTTTTGTGTTGTATTCACGCTTTCCGAGATATCCAAGCGTCCCATCAAATCATTCATTAATTCATTGTTCGATGGTGACTTATCCACCGCGCGCTCCATTTCCATGTACTGTATCTTCTGTTGCAGCTCCTCGATCATTTCTTGATACTTGCTTTCCGTATCTTTCTGTATTTTCTCCATTTGATTCATGGCTTGAGCAGCCTCTTTTAAAATCTCCTGTTTTTCTTGCACCTCTTTACGCAAAATTTCCATTTCTACTTTGGCATCGATTAATTGCTTCATAAGCGTTTCTTGACCCTCTGGAGTATTGACCTGTTGATAACCGGGAGTGCTTTCCTCAATAAAGTACAAACGCAATTTCAAATTAAAATTCTCCTTCCGTAAATTGGCCATTTGCTCTTCGAATTCACGCACCGAGCGCCCTTGTACCGCTGGCGAGGTATTACCCTGATATTGCTGCAAACTAACGCATGGGGAACGATAACCAATGCCATCTGAAAAGGAATATATATATATATATATATATATATATGTATTTATGTATATGTGTGTGTTTTTTTTATTATATTTTCCATTAATTGGCGACTTATACCCTCAATCGTAAAATCAAAGTCACTATATTTCGATTGAAAGTTGGAGTTGATTAAGGAAATTTGTTCCCTCTCCTTCGTATTGCTGCTAGTGGTGTTGTTGTTGTCGTTGTTATTGCTATTGCAGCCGCTACCTATCGTAGATCGACTATTGCTGTTGCTGGTAGCCAATAGAGTTGAACTTCTTCTACGCATTTTTATATTTAGTTTCTCCCTCTCTTTAACCAGCTATTTTCTTTCCCGTCCTTTTTAAGTACGTCGTTGGGTTTGGTTTGGGTCAATTTTTGATAATAGTTCTTATAGAAAAATTTTGTCGAAACTATTTGAAGATTTTACAAAATAAGCACATTTACATGTGTATATATATATATTTTACTATTTCGACTTTTCTCATTCTAAAGTATTTTTCAAAACTAAATTGTTTTTTCTGCTACAAACCAACATCTGTCTATATATATATGTATCTATATATATATGTATATACATATACATGGACATGAAGAGAATTTAACACTTAGGGGATGGACGAATATATGTAATTTTATGCAAATATATCTGAGGAGAATTTCTCGAAGGGTAAAAGGTGCACGCACAAGCATTCAATCATTTGAAACCTGTAGATCAATGCGCGTTCAAAGCAATCTCATGCGAGATAATCACTCGTTAAAACTTTTGATAAGCGAGTAAGAATGTTATAGTTGGGCAACGGCGACCATTTTGTAACGGCTATGCCTCTAAATACTCCCTATCCTAGTCTGTCTAACTGTCGAGCTACTGGCTTTATTTTATTATTTTTAGGTCCACGCTTAAGTGCCACTTGAAAGGATTGGAAGCTGTATAAGACGGACGCCCGCACCTTTGCTGAGCTAACTAATTTGGGAGATATGAGTGGTTTTAAATGTTTGTTCCACGGACACTCCAGGAACGTTTACATTTAAAAGAAATACCCAAGCTTTACCTTTATAGGAATAAGCGGACGGACGGAACTTACTTACGGAACGAATTAATCGTAAGCCCTGGGCCATTCTGTACTCTACCTTGCTTAAGGTGTGCTTGGGCCCATGATTTCTAATGGGAGAAGAAACCCTACATCACTTTGCCTAATGTAGTAATTCACTCATTTGCTCAATAATACACCAAAAATTATACATTATTTTTATGTAAATAGAATAGAAAAGCCATCCACTTGGAGAATTCTTCAACTTCAAAGTGGTCTAAATTTAACAAAATTAATTTACTTGTCAAAGATTTTGTTATTTTCCATTTCCACAAGCCACACAATAGGCTTCGTCGTCATAGAAAGACTTCAATTTATGAACCCTTATGAACCATGGTTCGGTCTAGAAAATCGACCTATGTGATGCAAATACCTTAAGATTAATTTACTAAGGACCCATGTGCATAACAAAAACATTAAAAATTCGACTTTTTTCGCACAAGTGCTGAAAACGTAAAAATAGATCTGAAGGGTCCAAATTTGATAAGGTTAACTTTTTTGTCAAATTATTATTACGAATTTTTCGTCACGAAATATTAAAAATTAGGCCTTTTTACAATATAAAGATTCGATTTCTATAGAAACGGTTATACGGCAGGGCGTTCAAAATGTTTCCCCATTTGATCTAAATTTTTCACAACAATTTAAAATTCAAAAATACTATTACTCAGCGATTTTGTAGCGTAATATTGAAAATTGCAATATTTTACCGTATGATGACTTATCAAAATAAGGCATATATTCGGAACAGCCGGAAACGTAGGTCGATTCGAAACATTTTGAATTCACTCATTTCATCCTTGGGCAGAAAAACGTCAGTTTACTAAATTCCATCAAAATATTTGTAGGTGGAGCCCAAGAATATCAGACGCACAGAGAGACAGACAAACAAACTTAATATACCCTGTATCCCAAGTTGTGTAGGGTATAAAAATGCCATGGAAAACTGTCTACGCCATAAAGTGAGTGTTAGAAAATTATTGTTGCTGTTTCCGTACATAGTCTCTCTGCGTTCACTATTAAAAAATGAATATATAAATTTCTTTATTTCGTTTGCAAACTTCATTTACTACGTTAGATGTAACAAAAAGATATGTATTTATATGACTCCAGAATTCATAAAAAGCATAACATTTTAAACTATTTAAACAAGTACGTTTGTCTGTCCATTCATCGCCCGGAAGCATTATTATTGAAATTTCGCAAGAAAGTGAAAAGTTAGTGTTCAAATTCTGAAGTTTAATCCACAGATGTTAAACTTTGTGTCTGCTTTTCTTTAACGTTCCGATCGTCGAATAACTGAAAGTTTGCATTAATATTAGATTTCGACAAATTTTGCTTAAGATCCCTAATCCACCCACAGTGGGTATAGTTCGATTTGCCGTTAACCAACACTTTTACCACGAGTTCATTACATTAATCGAAAGTAACGCATATTCAAGATTCGCCTTAAAGCAAAAGTAGTTTTTTTTTACAGCCATCACCGAAGGACCAAGGGATTATTCTTTTTGTTTAAATGTTTGCAGCACCCAGGAGGAAGCATCAGAGGCCCCACAAAGTCAAATTCTATATCGATTTAAACATGTCCGTCTGTCCGTCCGGGTAATATCTGTTATAAACATTCTCCTGGCCGCAAAAATGAAGATATCGACTTCAAATTTGGTAGAAACATTGGAACTTCTTGCATGTAGGTTGGTATTGAAAATGGGCCAATTAGTCGATTAGCCCACAGCACTACCTAAATTGAGAACATCTAGTTTTCAAGAAAAAAAAAAAAAAGTTGTTTTTTGATCATTACTCATAAACTATAGCATATATAATAAATGTACAAAAATTTGACACCTGTACCAAAATGGAAATAATTGACCACGCCTACCCAATATTATAGTGTATCAAAATTTAATTTTTTCAAAAATCTCACAAAATTAATCAATTCTAGGTCAGTTTCAAATTTGCAATGCACCTAAACATGTCCGTTTGTCCATCTGTCCACCTGCCCAATTGTATAGTATTTGGGGTAAACATTCTCCCGTTAGCGAAAATGAAAAGATCGCCTACAAATTTGCAAAAAGAATTTGGAAGTGACTTGAACTTTTCGAAGGACCCGCCTACAACGCCTTCACGCTTAAGTGACGGAAACAGAAAAAATCAACCGCGCTCATTTCATATTACAGAGCATAAAAATTTACTTCTTTTACTTTTTTAATATAACAGTCAAGGGTATAAAAGATTCGGTCACGACCGAATATAATTTTCTTAATTGCTTGTTTTATATTTAGATTTCATTTTTTGAATTGTTGCCAATTTTACATAGTTACTCGTTTATATACAAGTGATGGAAATTTTATGTTGAATTTCGGAGACTGATTATAATCGGACATAACGTAATATATATATACAAAGGCATATCACTTCAATTCTTTGCTCTTAGTTGCATGTATTTTCTCATTCTTTCAAATTTCGTTTGCTTAAGCATAGAACGTGTTTAGGAAAGATATTCACTAGAACTATTTCCAGTTCTAATAAAGGATCGGAATTTAAAACTTTTCTATTTTATAAGATATTTATAGAATAATCCATACGAGCCCTATTTTTTCTCTGTTTAATTTCTTGAGTTTTGCTTTAGGCTAAAAGGCTGGCTAGCGTCGTTATGGGTTTAAAAACGATGACTAGTAGTAATAGCATATTGTTGTTATTTTTCTTTTGGATAATTATTACGGTATCTTGAATACTCAAAGGACAATTTCTTAGATGGTCTTGAGCTACAGAAGCATTAAACATAAAACCAGCTACTGCAGGAATTATTTTACAGGACCGGCGCCACGATCAGAAAAAAAGATATTATGCGACAACTTGAGAGTCGATCGATTGATGAGCGAACATAAACTATTTGTTAAAACAGGGATGTTCAATATGTAGCAACTTTGCGATTGGCAAACTTCCACCGGGCAGCACAACATGTATGTGACATCTGCGCAGATGCACATGACTACTCTAAGCCCGTTGTTTTCGTGCGTACTAATTGAATTGTTGCCGGCTCTAACGCTGTTTGTGCAGCAAAATAAATATTAGGAGGAAAGGGAATGAGAAGAATAGCGGAGAAAAGTTAGAGTGAAAAAAGATTGACAAAAGCAAATTTCGAATCGCTAAACGCAAACGGAAGCGTGGCATTGACGTACAACTGGGGACAACTGAAGATGCTCTATCTATGAAGTAGNGTCCTGTCCTACCCACTGTTACCAGCAGGTTTTATTATTTTTGCAAACAGTGGTTCGTTTCTTATGACGGCACCCAAATACTGGATCTTTGAGGCAATGACCTTAAAAGAGGACTTTTTTCGAAATGGAATTTGAAAATTGCCTGAAAGATGAAGAGAACTTGTAGCTTACGAAAGAAATCTCTCAAAACTTATTCGTACACGCAATAAAAAACAAACAATATCTATTAGCACCTACGGAGCTTAGCTATCTTCCACTTATGGACTCATAGTAGAGAGTATAATAAGTGCAGCAAACCTGTCAGCCAGATAAAATACCGATCGAGAACGAGGGGGCCGATGGGGACCCCAAGACCTTCACAAAAGAGAAAGAGTGAAACTTTTGTAGTAAACTTTTGGTATTTATTAATTGTGGGCATGCCATTTAGCTGATCGTGGCTTTTGCTCTTGACGGAAAAGGTTATCTTGCGAATTTCTCTTCGCATCTATTTTCTATTACATGAAATATTCAAAGTCACTATCTGAAGGGTTTTGAGGGGGCTCGAATATTGAAGAATTTGTTTAGTTTTGTGTGTTAAATAGAAAATTCCAATATATGGGAACACGATCAAGGAGATACTCTGAAAAAAGGAGAAAAATTAGGATAATTAGAGTATTTATTATCAAATTCCGTTAGGAGCAGTTAACATTTTATGTGTTCTTTAGAACTTAAGCCCTTTTACATGTAAACTTGGCGCCAAACCCGTTTGACCGCGACTCCATTAATTAAAATTCAATTTATTTTATAAATAAGAATAAGCAAAAAAAAACCATCTTTAAATACCCTAAACCATTGTTATTGTTACTAATATCACGACTTTTTAAAATAACGCTTCAAAGGGAAAGTGACTGAAAAAGTGGACCGATCGCAACAATATCCAATAGCCTTCGTCCTTGAGCCAAAACACGTCGATCTACAAGATTTCATCAAAATTTCTCAAATATTGCGACCTGTATATTAGGCAAAAAAAAAAAAAAAAACAAGACGGACTGACGGACAGACAAGCTTAAATCGATGCAAAAATTACATTGGGATGTATCTCAAGTCTTTGTGTACATACGCAAACATTTAATACACTCTTTCAGCACAAATACTGTGGTGAACTGCACTGAGCACAACTGAAAGCTGCAGTAGATCACGGATAATTTGAACTAAAAACAAATATTATAAGCATTCTTTTTTATTTTGTTTTTTAATTGATAGCGAACTGATTTCAAAATATTATATTAAACAGATCCATAGAATACTTTTTCCAAACTTTATTATCATATTCATAAACTAATTAACACAAGTCCCATACACTTCGCTACATATTGACCTCACTTTAATATTGATCTCCAGTGGAAGAATATATAAATTTCTTAACGAAAGAATGGAGAGAAAATAAAATGAAAATGAAACTGAAATTTTTTTTTCTTTCTCTATTTTATGGCCGCGTAATTTATTATCTCAATGAATTACATAGAACATTGGCCCTATCCATAGTCACTACGTCTGTCTATTACAAATAGACATACATCTGAAGTTTATCTAAATACACATACACACACACATCACATCACATAAGTATGTATAAATAAATATATATATTATAGTGAGAGTTACGGTGCAGCTGGCAAAATATGATAAATTTCAATTTGCATGCGTACGTACGTACACAAGTTTTTATTTTCTCACACGGAAATCTGAGCGCCCAATCACAACTTAGTGGTATTGTCTACAAAAAATTTTATAAAAGTTGTAAATTATATAAAAAAAATTTATTTTTGTTAATGAGGGATTTTGTGGTGATGTTCGCTATAATAATAGCATAAAAGTTGTCAGCATCGATCATTTTGGAACATGCCTAGAAAAAAAAAACTGATCAAACACTCTGACGAAATCATTGGCAAAGGGAATGATTTTATTAAAATTAATAATTAAAACGAATGAAAAATTACATCGCATGCGAAGGGAAAGGCGAATTCATACCACATCCACCCTAAAAATGGGAAATGATTGTTTGTTGGCCGGCCATGACATGAGTTTTCGTATTAAATTTTTAGATGATTTTCATAGTTAGTTACTATATCCCTTCTAGTCCGGAGAGTGAAAATCTCAAATACATTTTCAGACAACAACGAAAAGTTGTTCAGCTTCCATGTCAATTTTGTAGGCGAATTTGACTTTTTAAAAAAAAACTTGTCCTTGAGTAGTTCTCTGCGATAATTTTGTATAGCGTTGTACACTGAAGCCTTACTCATATTGCAACTGCAGGCAAAGCAGTTTAGTACATCGCAGAACATCATTCGAAGCTTTGCAAGATGCGTCTTTGTTGAGCTTAGCTTAATGGAAACTTAAAATGTAAATTCTTGCCAAATTAAAAAGGCAAAAAATGGATAGATCGTCTATCAGCTCCCTTTGCTTATCTGCGATCTCTGCGATAATTTTGTATGGCGTTGTACACTGAAGCCTTACTCATATTGCAACTGCAGACAAAACATTTTACTACATCGCACCAGAGCATCATCCNTTAATAGTCAGCAATGCGTATATATATTTCTTCGACAAGTGTTTTTGCGCACTACTGTATGGAGAAGTGCTGTAGATGAGTGCACAAGTGGATTCTTTGTAAGACAATTTATACTAATAGGTTATAGGTTTTTTTTTTGTCTTCTTATTTAAATTTTTCTCTTTCATTCATTTATTTATAAATTGCACTATGAAGCTGTAGCCATTTTTTTAATGGAAAATTTACATTTGAAAGATACTCAAACGAAATTAATTTCTACGTAACGGAAATTAGACGAATTCAAAGACTACCATATGCGCACAAAAACGTCTCTTTGTTTGTTATTAGTGAGTACAAAAAAAAAAAAAAAAAAAAAAAAAAGATGCTTCAATCAAAGTATACATATATAAATATGCCAGTATCAAGCTTCTGCTTTTTTTTTTTTTTTTTTTTTGGAAATAGAAATTATTTCGTAGCTTGAACTTTTACTGCATTTGCTTAATAGGATCAAAAAGATGTTTTATTGAATGTCTTGGCTTCGTTTCCAATACGTGAGCATTTTTGCGAACATTGCTTTTTGAAATAGAAAAAAGAAAAAAAATAACGAATAACGAATAAATTAAAATACTTTATGCTTCAAGTGTCATTATTGTATAAAAGCAAAAGGAAACTTTCGTCAAATAGCATAATGAAACGCATATAATATTCTCTCTTGGCCTTAGGGAAGGAACTTAAACACATTTGAAATGAATACTTGAAAATTTAAGTACAACGAGAGATGATTGCATGTAGGTCGATCCAATGCTTCTTAGAGGTGGTAGGGTAGTTTATACTTTTCTATGCACTGAAAATGTATTTGCAGATGGATTATGTTCAGTTTTAAGCTTAATCTGGGCTAAGAAGGAGCAGAAGGTGAGAGATGGATGGAGGCAAGGAATGAAGTCTTACGAGAAATGGACTCGAGTCTAAAGTTCAGCTATTACAAGAATATTTTTCCTATAATGAGAGTATAAATTAGTTCGGTCCNCTGGTTTGTACTTCCTTCACATATTCTATGCAAAAATTAATTGTGTTAAAATTAAATATGAAAACACGTAACAAAATGAAGAACGTTTCTTGTCTTAGTGACCCCATGTGACAATTATATATATATATTTTTTTTTTTTTCATATAAAACGTGAACTCTGTATGCGTACGTACATATATATAAATATAGAAGGAAAAGTATAATGGCATTGTTGTAAGGCATTGCTTTTTTTTTTTTTTCCAAAGAACTAAACGACCACCACAACCAACCAAACACATTCATCATTCGTATAGTAGTGGGCAAAAGAGTTGGTACAACTCTCCCTTCACATTCTCTGTTACAGTTTACAAAATTGAGAGAAGGAATAGTTTTAAAGAATTGAAAAGAATATGTAAGTGACTCTTAAACGCCTGCCCCGCAATGGCTTTGATTTAGGAAGTTTTTGTAAGAAAAGGCTTCAAACGAACTGTAAAATTTATTTATAAGAAAAAAAGTTACGATTATAAGGCATTGGGATGTAAGTGAAAGTAGGTTAGCTTGACATTTAAGATAAAAGCACGAAAAGCCTTTCCAACTGCTTATCATATTGAAACTAAGTTGGAAATAATATTCTATCTGCAAATCATACTGCATAGCGATGAGCAAACATTCATGGGAAAGGCTTCCTTTTTATGGAAATTAAAAACTTTCTTTATCTTTTTTCTTTGTTACTTCTTTTTGCAAATGCAATGAAAACTAAAGTAAAGAAAAGAAAGTGTTTAGGGAAATTTTAAATAACTTGTTGACAGAGTAAAAGGATTTCAATGAGCGCACACACACAATTGAACTGATTGTACTTGAATTGTTTTCAAACAGATAACGATTACCTTCGCGACTTCTACTTTTATTCGATGTTAGGAATTTTTCCTAATCTTCATCTTCATAAGCTGCTTCTATTTTATGACACCATCAATGAATGCATCGAAAACCATTGTTTATCTTAATTTAGTTTTCCCAAAAAAAAAAAAAAAAAAAAATATATGGAAATTCTTCTTTAACAAAATTAGGCGATTGCTAGGTCTATTCATTCCACTATGTAGGTCGTATTCACCGCAGAATTAAAGATGCTGAAAAGACCTTAAAACTAAAANCACGTTTCAAAAACCCCATAAAGTATAAAAATTCTTGGGCAGTATCAAATTCTGAATCCACCTAAGCATGTCCATCTGTCCGCATGCCCAACTCTGTAGTATCTGTGGTAAAGATTCTACCGCCTGCAAATTTGCAAAAGAAAAGAAGTGAACTGAATTTTTCAAAGGACACGCCTACATAAAAAAATCAGCCGCGCCCACTCCATATTATAGGACAAAGGTGATGGGTACAAAAGATTCGGTCACGACCGAATATATTTTTCTTATTTGTTATCATTATGCAGGCAATCTGTACCGCGCACGGCCTGTCTCTCCCCTGGCATGGATTTCTCTTAAAGTCCACTAGTTAGTGAAGACCCTTTGGAAAATGGAAGTTAATCTGAATACTTGCATTGAGTTTTAGATCAACATCTGCTAAGTTTAACAAGAGTAGCATTTTGATATCTATGTTTGTAATATTTTTTCTTTCTTAGATTTCCAGTGGAATTCTTCTTTAAATTAAGGTCGAAGGATATACGTATTGAGTTTCAGCATTCTATCTCATTCTTTGTGATCGTAAGAATTCCAATACTAGTAAAGCAAACTAAAGCACACTGTCATCAAGCAAGTAGAAATCAAAAAAAGGTGCTCTTTAGATTCTGGCTGTTAATGACATTAGATGCGTTGAAAGACTTCTTCAACATAACAATAACTTTTGTTTTCTACCAAAAATTAAATACAGTGGGTCTCATTAATATTCGGTTTTTTCGATCGACAAAAAGTGCACGCTTGTTAAACCGAGTCCATTATCCAAACATAAAAATTCATTTTCCTATTTTACACTATTAGAGAATACATATTAAAATATAAGGAAAAACAAACAAAACATTATTCCAATAGACAAGAAAAGAATTAAATAACTTTAACAACTTCAAAAACATAGCGTCATTAATGTTGGATTTTTTCCATACGAAGAAAACAAACAGCATATTATTAAAAATTAATATTTCTAACGTTAGNACCAACAATATTAACAAACGGAAAAAGTAAACTCTTGCCAAATGAAAAAGACAAAAAACGGGTAGATCGTCTAGCAGCTCCCTTTGCTTATCTGCTTTGTTCCTCATGCTTTTCTTGCTTGCTTTCACACTTTAATGAATCCACAATCCATTTACGTTTTTTGAAGACAGTTCACAACCATAGAAAATATTCTAAAACTATTCTACTTTACGTAAATCATAAACAATTAAAAGCATTGAAAATATTTACAAAGAAAAAACCAGTTTTTTATGCTTTAAAAGTCAGAATTTTTGCAAATAATTCTATTGTTTAATATTTTAAATTATGTAAGAAAGTCACATTCGTCATAGAACGAACCACAGACACTCATCAAGAGGGAGAGAGAGAGAGAGTTGTGGAAGAACGTACTTTGAAGAGCTTTTCGTATTGAATCTTTAATTAACGAAATTTGTAATAACTACCGTATGGATGTGTGTGAATGATTTCGAAGTTCTTCTTTCGGGTTAGCCAATTTAGGCATACATTTGGATATATCAACCTTATGATCTCGAACCGTTAAATAAACCCGATTGTAGCATAGCGTCTTTTTTGACCTGAAAGCATATCGATTTACTTGCTAGAAGATGGCAAAACTGGGAAGATCTCATGGTCCCTGTGACGATACAACATTAATATCACCGATGAAGCAAAATATACACGACGTTTCTCTTTGAGAGATCACTTGGGTTCAGAATCTATTACGAGCTACCTCAACGCAAGAAACTCTCGCTTAAAAACGTTACCCACAACAACAGCTGAAAATGCGGCAACAATTGCCAAAAGTGTTTTTTCACCAAAATGATGCTCGGTTTCATATTGTAAAAGCTACTTAGGAAATATGAGCTGCAGGCAATGTGTTGCCCTTTCCACCTTATTCCTTAGAACACGTTTCTTCTAATGAAGCTTTTTTTCAGGCGATGACGCATATTCTGCCCGGGCAGTACTTCCATTCTTACGAAGACGTTTAAAAATTGGTCTTGGCACGGATTTCGTTACAGGTAAGAAAATGCAACAGGGAACTCATAGGCTACCCATTAGATGGGCCAAAGTAGTGGCTAACGATCTACGATACTTTATATTAAGTATCGTAAATTATTCATTTTCAGCGGCAGATTTTCAGCTTTGAATTTTAGCTCCCATAAGGCTTGGGACATCGGCAGCCACGGATGGACGGAGGAATGGATATTCGATAAAGATGATATCTACCATTGCGATAATCATCATCATATTTGTCGGTTACAACTACAATGACGAGTCCATCAAACCTCCTCAATGATTATTGAAATGCACAAAACATTTACCGCAATAGATTATCATAAACATTTGAAAGTTGTCTGCCTGCCTGCCGTCATTCGTAATTAATATGTAATAATAATAATAATGCAATAATCGAGTATAAAAAACAATGTCTAGCAGAAGATTATATCAAAAGTTTAATTGAATGCAAAACGTGTTCATAGTATGTAATATAACTTTGAACGTTCAAACGTGTCTTGTCTTTAAAGCGACGTTAGACGACAAATTCATTCATAAAAAAGCGAAGTGAGACAATTGAGTAAAGAAATAAAAATAAATAAATAATAAATTAAATAAAGCGAAACAATGGTGACATTTATGCTAAAAATAACGCAAACATGTTTCTTTAGAAATATTTGCATATTTATGACGTTGTATTTGTTGTTAGTGTTTAGTAGATGGCCAACAATAGTGCAGACGCGCAGTCTGCATCGTTGCGAATTCGCCAGTCAATTGTACATATTGGATGTACCAAAGTCGGAGTTACCGTTATGGCTGTGCATAGCTGAATACGAAAGCCGCTTTAACACGCATGTAATCGGTGCACGCAATGCGGACGGTTCCAACGATTATGGCATCTTCCAAATAAGCGACAAGTATTGGTGTAAACCTGAAAATCGAACCGATTACTTTATCTACAACGGTTGCAATGTCAATTGCTCAGCCTTGCTCTCGGACGATATAACACTCGCGGTGCGCTGTGCCCGTTATATACAAAAACAACAAGGTTGGTCAGCCTGGGCAGTCTACAAAGAGTTTTGTAGCAATGGATCTTTGGAGCATATCGATGATTGTTTCACTTAAATATTCTAAATACACAAACAAACATTTTAAGATTTTGTGCAAATAAAGCAAACAAACAAAAAAAAAAAATCGAACTTTCAAAAAGTCAGCCATTATGGGTTGGACAAGCAGCTTAGCTTGAGAACTTGTTTTTCCATTCCACTATTATTATGATTATTAGTAGTAAAAATATTTGTTAAAGGTGTTGACTAATATTTGAATAAGATTTGTTCGGTTATTTTGTTTTTGTGCCTCAAAAGTGACAGAACACAGAATACCTAACAATGCGTTCTTTTCATTATTACTTCTACGCAATTTCGTTGATATTCGAATCAACGGGTTTGTCGGTGATGGCGGTGGTGGAGGCACGTGTTCTAACACGTTGCGAATTGGCGCGCGAAATGTTTCACTTGGGCATCGAAAAATCTGATCTGGCGACTTGGACTTGTATCGCGCACTTCGAAAGTAGACTCAACACTTCCGCGGTTGGACGATTAAATGGCAAATGGTCGAATAATTTTGGACTTTTTCAAGTTAGCGATCGCTATTGGTGCACATCGGGCTCTTTAAGGCCATCGGCAAATATGTGCCATCAGGTTTGCCAAGAGCTCTTAACAGATAACATTGGCGCAGCAGTAGATTGCGCTCAAACGGTTAAACAACGGCAAGGTTGGAAAGCTTGGTCTGCATATAATGGCTATTGTCAGCATATAACGGACAAGCTGACAGTCGAAGAATGTTTCTAAATGGTATTGTATGACCGAAAAAAACCGCTCATTTAAATAAATATTAAAAGTAAATAAATTAATAGTTTTTCAATGACTTGAGTTATTTAAAAAAAATGAAACCTAATACGATAGAGAGAGAGAGAGAGAGGGAGAGAACAATTCAGAAATTGCAACTATATTAGATTTGAGGTAAATCCCGGTTACAATATGTACAAGACGCTACAAGGCCTTTCGTCAAGTGAACGAGTGTAAGTGAATTGATTTCCTTACCTAAAAACACAATGCAACTCTGAACTGTGGTGTGCAAAGTTTTACGACAATGTCTTCTTCATATTCTTTCTTCTTCTTCTATATTCTTGTTTTAGTTTTCTTTTTTGATATGGATCGCCATGTTTTTGGGCGCATCATGCCAGCCTTTAAATTAGATCTTTAGGTTCGATGTAAGTCTATGCCTTCAACTACTAATACTCCAACTCAAAGGAGAGATAACCAATAGAAGGGCAAATAAGCGTAAGGTCACAATCCGGAAGATCTATGTATGCATGCATATATGTGTGGAGTTATGTATATATTTTATGACTGCTTCACATGTTTCTCAATTAGTCCCCAACTGGCCATGAATACCGGACAATGACATGAAAATAATTAGAAGAAGGTTCCTTCTGCTAGGCTGAAGAGTATGCAGTATGTTGTTAGAACTTTTTAACGGGGGTAGCGTTTCATAAATGGCGAGAACATTGTGAAGAACCGAGCTCATATTTTGTTCCCCCGCCACCTAAGGTTGCCACATATGTGTAAGTTAACGTCGGAATTAATAGAACGCTGGCGTATTATTATTGCAATTTTTCTTAGATCAAAAAAATAGATTCGAGCACTTAAGCTGGATGAGGACTAGCAACTAAGACTATCGGCTCCATTTTTTAAAAAGAATCCACTAAATGATTGCTCTGGCCATTTTAATAATATTTAAACCTGAATTTGGCCTGCGGCGTCTACTCGACTGCCCAGGCAAAAGTAATAGAAGGAAGGAAAAGGAAAAGGAGAAGGAAAAGAAATAGAAGGAAGCAACTCACATCTCTGATTTTCGTTCCTTGCTTCTAGCTTCTGGCAGCGATATGCGACAGAAATTTGTAGACAAGCGTAAAGTCCCTCGATGTGCATGTGAAAGAATTAGGATAGCCATTTAGTGAAAATAACATCATTCTATGTTTTCTCGAATGTTTCTGCTCGATCGTTCTTCGCTGTGCAACTGATTTGGTTACACAGAAGATAAAGATTCTTGTTCTACACCCGCAGCGCAGTGAGCCAGCGACACTGACAAGCAATTTCCAAGGATAGAACTTCCCAGCTAAGCTCAAGAAATTCAACTTGTGGTCCCTTCTTCCTCGTTGAGCCCTTGTACTTGTTTTCCCATGTTAACCAAGCCTGCCCTCTAATCGAATTAAGGTGCAAAGAATGCAAATTTCTAGCAGGGAACTTTCGCAGGATCTAACGAGATAATCCAGATAATCAATTTTTTTCCTTGCAAACCATTAGCTAGGGTAAGTAGCGAAAGGACGAAAGGACTAAACTTAAAAGGCGGCGAAGAAATAGTTTTTCTAAAGCACTTTTCAAACTCCTTAACTAAAAAGCTAGATCGTAGAGATCGTAGAGAACCTAGAGAAGGGAAAAGCTGCTTAGTGACGATAAAAGAGATGTAAGCACTTTTCTGTTGATATTCCCTCTCACCTTGATTCATATGCAATATTCATTAAGAAAAATTATTTCCAAGTTTTTTTTACTTGAATTTTATTTACTTAGAAACTCATTTAAAAAATCCATTGATTTGTGAATTCGTTTCATTTTGTAAACAGTTTTGAAAATTTGCAAATCCACAACGGCGGATATGGGTGTTTTCCATTTTTTTTTTGTTTTTTTTTTTTTTTTGGTTTATTCTTTTTCTAAATAGCAGTTTTTTAATGTGTCTTGCGGTAATGCGTGTATTGGCAGCAAGCTCTGGAAACGGCAATGAAGCATGCATAAGATGCTTTAAGCGCACGTATTATTATCATTATGGTGAATGAGGTTAATTAGAATTGTTGTTGTTTTTTTTTTCATGTATGATCGAATAAAACCAAATGGTGATCATTAAGCAAAAAATATTCAAAAATATCTATTTATAATAACATATCTATACAAACAATTTCATTGAGAAGATAAATTCGGCAAACAGCAGTTCAATCATATAGAAAAAGAAAAGGAAACAAATCTGTTAAATTTATTTAATTTTCATTTCGATCCGCTACTGGTTAAATATTGAAGCGATAAACATGTAAACAGATTATATTTCCCAATGCATTCAAAACAGTATTTATTTATGTAAGAATTTCAATACGCTTGAGATAAAAAAAAAAAAAAAAAACTGTTTGTGTTTACATAGCAGAGACCACTCCACAGGAAGTCTCTGCGTTATTATATTTATATATATTTCATAGGATAACGATTGTCTAGCTAGCAATGTATAATTAACCCAGTTTAAGTTTTCTTTTTTTATATCTCGAAAGCAACGGTCACTTATAGAGCCAATTGTACTTTAGAATGGCATCAAAGAAATCAATTTCGATATCATTGAAGTGCTTCCGAGCACGACTGCAAGATGAACATAAAACGACCAACTCACAGTGGGAGGCAAATAAAGGGAATTTATTCAAAAACGATAATCCTTTGTAATGCCGCCAAGGAAAACTCTGAAAGCATTTAGATTGAAACGTTCCCTGGACATAATAAACGCTCGCATATGTCTCTGCGAGGAGATATAATCAATGAATGTGTAGCCAAGCCAGATGGATAAGAACCGCGACTACTAAGCCAGTGTCCGCGGATTGAAATGTCAGTGCGGTAGAGTTCACTGTGGTCGTAGCTATAGTGAGTGCTCACTCGCTAAAGGTATAACACTTACAGATTGGACAAACACCCAACCACTAGGGTGCCGCCACGATCACGCAATTTCTATCTTCTTCCTCACTTCTTTCTGATCTTTATCGTGTGACGCGAATAGGGGACTGAATGATTGCTCATACAAAAAAAGAAAAAATTATCAATGAATATATACTTTTGCTAAAACTAAATATATTGCAATCATTATGCACACTGCCGAAAAACATGAGCATATTACACGTCCAACATAGGCTACAAACAGTCCAGCCCGATAAGATACCTAAAGCTAGACTTTATTGATCAGCCACATGAATAACGTAAAAATCAGTTAGATTGATCGACTGACATAATCACATTTAGTAGACGCACGCGGAATTGGTGTTGAGTGGTGGGCGGATAACGACTGTGTGGTCCAGGACTAGATAACATGATCTTATCAAAAATTCCCTGCAGTTATCTATTGCAGTAACGCTCTAGAAACCTATGACACAGGGACAAACAGAAATACTTGCCCAAATTACCTAAGGAACCTTGCCGTAAATTGAAAATGAATATATATTAAGAACCGTTGATTTTTGTTTTCGTGCGTTTCAAATGAAAAAACGAATCTAAAATACCCGCAGAACCCTTCGATGGCAAGTTTTAAAAAAAAAAAAAAAATTCGTTATCGATGATATAAGAACTGCTTGTGTGCATGTGTGTGTAAGATATATATATGGTATTATACACAGTAACTTCCATTTAAAAATTTATCATCAAGTTTCAATTCTTGGTATTTACGATTAAAATGTTGAATAAATATGCGTTAGTCTGCGAACTTTTTTTTTTCGTTTTTTCTTCTTTGCATGATTCAAAAACATTATTACGTTTTTTACTGCAGTCTGATAAAAATTGACGCTATTGCAGTTTGTTAAAAATAGTTATTAAATAACACCGACCGTCGAGATAAATGTACGCGATAAAGTACGTGTACAGCTACTATATTGGAAGCACTCTCTCTCTCTCTCTCTCTCGCTCTTACCGCTTTTGAAGCGCATAGAAGACATATGGACAAGAACATCAGTAAATTGTAGTTGCTTTCTGTTGCTAGATCTGGAATTATAAACGAGTTTTACAGAGTGCTGGATTTCCTTTTCTCTCTTTTTGGAATCTATCGTTTTGAATTCCTTACTTCTTACCGTAGGTCAGGTATTGAGAGCAGATTTTTGAATCGTAATGAGCAACATCGATTTAAACTTAGCATCAGATGCTAAAAATATCAATTTCGAAATTCTCCTAATGGACCGACTGTCTGAGAGTCCACTCTGAAGCATGGTAATGATAGCGACTTTTGAGAATTTATTTCAAATGGTAGACAAGCGATATTCTTTTATATATCATGCAAGAAAAAAAGAAAAAAATTAATTTATGTCTTAATGTCTTTATTTTATTTTGCGGCAGCCCAGCTTAAGTCACTGGACTGGAAAAGTTTTTAAGACCCTCATCCACCGTCAGTTAGTCAAACGTTATTATGGATTCGTTAAAATTTCGTATATACATTTTTTCCTTGAAATTGTCCCAGAAAAATGTTGTGAATGAGGTACGTGAACGGACAGGCAGGAGACATTTAAAGAAATATATAAGGGGTTATATTCTAGTCTTGTGATTGTATTCTTGTTATAGTGGCTATCATTTTGTATCAATGTTGCAGTTCGTGCTCGAACGTTAGTGTTATTATGAAACAGATTGCTTAAGTTCCGCAAGCTAAAGAGAAAAACTCGTCTTGTGACCTTTGACGGCTATGTGATGTTGCTCAGGATACGGCTGTAGGGAAAAACGGGACTTATAAATATATAGAGGCACGAGAGAATTCAACAGAATTCAACTCACAAACATAACATGCTAAGTAGGCATATACGTCCTTGAACATAAACCTGATATAATATAGAGGGGTCCCATAAGTTTCTTCCTCGCCACCCTATGTATGTCGGCTACGTTTGTAAATACGAAAACTTATCTACTGTTCGTTTGTGACATCGATTTCATTCGTCTCACGGCTCTGTCAAAGTACATTTCGTTGGTGACAAAGTCTGCTTTAAAATCTTTTTCCACACCATTCAATAGGGTTAGCCAAACGAAACATTTGCGGCGTGTTATGCTTCATTGCTTTAAAAAAGGTAGTAGTGCAAAGGCCACTGCAGACAAGGTTGCACCATTTATGGGGGCGGTACTACGACTCTTAGAACCGTCCGCAATTGCTTTGAGAGATTTAGAGCTGGCAATATTGATTTGAAAGATGAAGACCAAAGCGGCCGCCCAGCCACGACAGATAAGCACCTCATCATCTAGAGTATGCTCGCTCCAAATCCGCGAGATAGTGGCTGCTAGTAACTTTCTCAAGGCAAAGACTTATAATAA
>KK502647.1:207761-287875 GCA_000688735.1 Glossina austeni
TCTCTCTCTCTCTCTCTCTCTTGTAGTGGTGCTTAATAAATGTGCTTCACAAAGGCTCTAGAGATTACTGCTGTGCTTTTGCTAAACCCTTTGGGGACGCAAACTTTTTTAGTGACATGATTAAATGTTAATTTGCAATAAAGGCTAGACAGGCTTGACATATTAAGGACCATTTCCTTATGGACATTGCAATAAAATCTCCTTCAAGCTATTGTATATCTTAAGGGGTTTCGTGAAACTCGTGATATGATATTAAAATAGAGTCACTTTGAATATGAGTAAGAAAGAAGAAGCAAAGCAAATGATTCACATTTACATTTGATTTTTCAAAGCCCTCGCCTCTAAGGCGGTAGATAAAATTTCGGAAAAAATTATAGAATTAGTTTAGCTGGAGAAATAAATTCGAAGACTAAATACCTAAAAAGGCGGAATTATGTAAAACGCACTTTACGATACATCTGCTCTAAGGAAAAGTGAAATTCTTAGGATATATTTTAAGACAATTTCGTTCAGATTATGTTATGTTAGTTTTATATAAAAATGAATGCATGCAGAGTCTCTTACCAAAATGCACTTATGGAATAACGTTTGTTTGGCGTTGATTCATTGGTGCTGTTCAAGAATGAACTCTGACGAAATATTCCCGACATTTTTTTAATGCACTTAATTGTATATAAAATTGTATTGAAAAAAAAAAGAAGATATTTTTGGTTTATTCCTCCCTCTGCCTTTCCTTCTCCGCTTAATTAAATTAAATTTTCAGACTTTGATTTGCGTATATGAGCTTTGAAAGTGTATTTTACTTTTTTGGTTTTGTTTCTTTTCTTTGGTCTCGCAATGGTTTTTCTTCTTCTTTTTTATTTTTATTTTTATTTTTATTTTTCTTATTTGCAAATAGAACGCAAATTCATGTAATAGAGATATGTAAACACACGTATGTAAAAATTGTAAATCCCGCCAAATTTTATATTAT
The DNA here is from genome assembly GCA_000688735.1 of Glossina austeni. Classification (NCBI taxonomy): domain Eukaryota; kingdom Metazoa; phylum Arthropoda; class Insecta; order Diptera; family Glossinidae; genus Glossina; species Glossina austeni. The sequence continues at coordinate 208,735 of KK502647.1, forward strand.
GTCGCCGTTTTCCCTTCTCTGTGGGGAATAGAAAAGCGTTTCTTTTTACGTTTTTTTACGTTTTCTTTGTGAATTTTATTTTTCAAACAAATTGAATACAACAGCAGCACTTGAGGAGCCACCAGCACACGTAGCAGCATGACTCACACAAGTGACCGCCTCTATATGTGTCTGCTTGTCGTCTTTTTTTTTCTTTTTTTTTTTTTTTTTTGCACCAAAAAGGAACAAATGCAAAACAAAATGCTCCAAGAAGATCTAACTACGGGAACGTAAGAGTTTTTTCTATTTGTAGATTATCTAGAATTAGAAATAGAAAAATAAAAAAAATGAAAAAAATGAAAACATTAGAGAGAAGTTACAAATAAATGATGTGTCTGCGTTTAACTCATACCCTTGCGAATTGTTAAATGTTATAATTAAAATAATTTTATTAATGAAGCGCCCATTGCACCGACTGACATTTTCAATTAGTTTTCACATAAGTGAATCTAAGTTCACTTTTTTAATGCAAGCATCGTTACATCATGCGTAGGAGGCGGCGGAGAGTTCTTAAGTATATTATAATGTGAATTAATTATTTATTTTAATTAATTAAAATTAATTATCTAGGCTTTAATGAAAAGGCCGCAAAGGCCCGAATTCACCATACATACGAAAAGGCGGCAATAGCATTCGAAATCTGAAATTTCTTGTTTTGTGTCCAAGGAATAAGGAAATAGGTAGTCAAGCTTCTCCAGTTCATCTAACTTGTGTTCATCCCGGTGCAGAAATTGGCGAACGTAGATAGAATGTCGTCATGTAATTAACCGATTCAAAAATTTATTACATAGAGAGTAACACAGAGTCCATACCGATATTTTGGCGGGAACAAGTAATATACCAGAGCCATGGACTAATTATAATCTTGCTTTTTATACCCTCACATGTCTCTAAGTGATTCAAATCTAGACTCTTCTGCTTAAAGTTGCACAGTCCACAGTAATATTCAGGACGGATGTACGACCGAGCTACATCTACGACTGTTACATCTAGAGCGAAATAACAAGTAAATGCTTATCTGTCCTTCTGAAACCCTTTCATCTCAAGAGCCCACAATGGTAGAGATCGGAGATTTAAGAGGGCAAACAAGGTAAAAAGCTTTACGAATTCTTCTATAGAAGCAAAAAGAGGGAAAAGGGAATCAAATAACAGTTATGCTCTAAAAAAAAATTCAATATAATTTTCTATTTTGATTTATTCTTCTTCAATACGTAAGTACTGGTGATGCGGATGGCATGACCTACAGTTCAAGCAGTAATTACGTTCGAGATTTGGTTCTAGCAAATATCAATTAGCTCCGTTTCATTCAGTTGAAACATACATTCACATATATATTTACCTAAATAACAATAATGTATAAGGAATTGACCCATTTATCAAGCGGACCTTATATCCGTATGGGCAGCCGAGTAGGTAAGAATCCCGACTAACAAGTCTGTGTTCACGAGTTCAAACCTCAAGCCAATTAAATATAAAAACACAAAATTATATTCAGCTATAGCCGAATTTTTTATACCCATTACCCTTATCCTAAAAAAAGCCAAAAATTAAATATACCTATCCTCTAATATTGCGTGGGCATGGGGATGATGTTCTCTATTTTGCTCAAGCTAAAGTGGAAATTTATATCGTATGCCTGTTCTAATTTACGGGGCAAACCTCATCTTCTATCTATATCTACTGCCCAATCCTTCTATTTGATACCCGTATCAACAGGATTGTGAAGAAAAAGCTAACCACCATGTCGTGACCTCCGCGATATTTAATTTAGGATTAATACAGTCAGCTTGTCGTGTTCTACTCTCAAAGTTCTTTTATTCGATCTCCAATTGATTGTACCGATAAGAAAAAACGAATTCTCCACGTTGTGGGGTCCACTATATTTACTCTGAAATTAAAGTATTTTTACACAGATAACATATCTTTATGAAAAGTCCATTAGCCATTTTCAACACCCGACGGCCAGACAGACAGACAGACAGACAGGTACACAGACAGGCTTAAATTGGTTTAGAAGTTAATGCTGATCAAGTAATACCCATACTTTGTGGGTTGTCTGAAGCTTTTGAGTATTGGAAGCTCTTTGGTGATGGGTCTAAAAAGATTTGGGGAAGAAAAAACATCATTTTTTATGTACACAATTTCAAAGTGAATTGGGTTGGGAGAATCATTATGGCCATCAGAAACCTTCTAGGTTTCATGTTTTTAAGAACCTTACAAAATTTCTCGGATGCAAATGTTCCACATAAAGTAAATGTTTTCGAAAATGGCTGGAAAAGCTTTCCAAATCTTTCTAACTTAAAGTATAGCGAAGAATAAATAGATTTTTATCTATCTATTTACGTTGTTTCTGAACAGATTAGTGATTCATATTTTAGAAAAGGAACCGGCGATATATCTAAACTTAATTGATTAGAAAAACATGTAAGGAGGTCCAACTTGTCCAGCAATGAAAGTAAAGCAAAGTAAAATAAATAGGAAACTATTTGCACACTAAGCCCTTACTCTTTTATTTTTACATCTAATGTTAATGCTTAACATCAAAAGATTGGACTTGAGCCAAACACGACATCTTATTGCACGTTGCGGTTGACATATCTTGTGCTTATTAATATTAATGAAGGCGCGAACTAGAATAAAAGTCTTAGGAAAAAACTTGGATGCATGCAATTATTTTTTAAAATTGAGCACATAACCGCACACAAATCCAATTTATCTTACACTTCAACATAATAATCATAAGACAATTTTTTAGCACGTTTTTTATAATTTTTCTCACATCATGTTTTTTTTTTTTTATAATTTAATGAAATTTTCACCAAACATTTGTTCTTCTTCTTTTTTCTTTTTTTTTTTTTTATTAATCGTTGCTGTATATAAACCCTTTTGCACAAAAACAAATTATTCTATAAAAAAAAAGAAAAATTGCATATGCAATGAATTTTAAATATGTAAAAATTCTCAAAGCGAAAGTAGAACAGACATCAAGAGAATATGTTTTCTTTTTTTTTTTTCAAAACTTACTGAACACAAAAATCTGAATATAGATTTTTTTAAAATTATTTCACTTTCCGCACCAGAAAATTAAGAAAAAAAAATACGCTGATGTTATTTTTGGAAATTAGCAAAATACTGGTCGCGCAAACAAACGACGCCAAAAAAAAGCTCCACAAACATTTTGTTTTGGCCTAAAACGGGCAGCGTGTTTGTTGTGCCAATGTATTCAGCCATGGTTACAATAAAATATCTATTGCCATACACGCATGTGCTTCGAAATTTCAGAAGAGTTCATTAGCGGCTTGTTATTTAATTAAGCAGACAGACGTATACGCGCACATACTGACATTATAAAAAATCAAGGTAACATCACTTATGGAAAAGTTTATATACTTAATGATACAACTTTGCAACAGCTTAATATTTATGACCGCAGGTGGGCGGCATTAATTTGTAGGGAGTTTTCGCAAAAACAAGGACTGGACAAGGACTATCAAAGATGGTTACAAATTACTCCTTGAGAATATCATCCATTGCTTTTCCCATATTCTTGATAGTCTATGAATTCTGCGTCGAAAGAATAACTCCTTCTTTGAAAGCCCGCCACAGACAGACAGAGTTCTCGGAAAGATATGCCCAGTCTCCGGTATTTCTAGTTTCGCCCTTCAAACATTTTCTTGTTTTGTTTACGCTATGAAAGGCACAAATTTAAATAGACGGCGAGCAGAAGGTTCAATATCTGGCATAGGTTTGGAATAAGACACGTGGGGGGTTCAGTTTAAAGTGGGTTAATGTATCCTCCTCGTGGGTTCACCTCATAATCTCCGCTGAAATAACGACGCCCGCTATCCAGTGGAACAATCCCTTTAGGCTAGAAGCCCCACTACTCTTGGAATACCAGATCGATTTGGAATATATGGTCAACAAACTCACTTTGAGTAGTGTTCAAAGCCTACCTGTATGTTAATATTTATAGCTCTCGCGCTTTTGGGGTACCACAGCCACTACAAACATCCACACCTAGCAGTCAGGATTCATCGATGTTTCAAACGAACTGTTCGTAGCGGAAACGTTGTTAATGTCCATTTGTCTCTGGTTTTTAGCTAAATACAAAAAGGTAAAGCTAACCTGTTTTTTACATCTTTTACCGGCCTAATCTATACTGTCCGAGAATAACATTTCTGACCTACACTTGCTACAAATTTATCCTGCATCCTCAAAATATGCATTCTGAAAATCTCTTAGAGTTGATCCCGGCTACGAACATTACTCGAAAACTTAAAATAGACGGAAAGACACACGTACATCCTTCAACTGATGAAGCAGCTTGATTTATGAAACATATGAACATAAACATTAAACATAATTGGTTTCAAAAACAACATTCCATTTCAATTTCCATTTATTTTATTATAACAATCATCGAAGGATGATCGCATATTCATTTTGTCATAATGTTTGTAACACTCAAAAGGGAGTTTCGGACACCCCATAGGGTATATATGCTCTTGCTCAGCGTGACATTAAGAATCGATTAAGCAATGTCCGTCCCTCTGTACAGTACACGTTGTTGACGCAAGAGTGAAGATATCGACTTCAAATTTGGTAGAGACGTTGGAAGTAGTTTAGTACTGAAAATGGGCCAAATTGTTCAGAGCACACGCCCGCAATAAAGCGTAAAATCAACACAATTCTGTTCTAAACGAAAATTGTAGGTTTTTCTGGGTTGAAAAGCAGAAGCTGACAAACTAAGTGTGTTAATTTTAAATGTGTTATAAACGTATAAACGTGTGTTCTAGGTGATCAAATGGTGATATAGATTAGTGATCATAAATAATACCCTTACTAGAGTCTAAATTATGATGAATGTTCAGAACCAACTTAACATACGCTAAATGGAATATAAACAAATTAGAAAATTATATTCGGTCGTGACCGAATCTTTTATACTTCACACAGTTACTCTTAGAAAGAGAAAAACAATAAAAGAACTAAGTTTTCACGCTCTGTAGTACGGAGTGTGGGCGGCTGATTTTTTCTATTTTCAAAATAAAAGCTTGTGTCATATTGGCGGCGGGTGGGACTTGTAGCGGTGTTCTTTGAAAAGTTTAAGTCATTTACAAATTGGTACGCGTTAGTTTCATTTTCGCTAACGGAGGAATGTTTACCATAAATATACAAATGGACAGATGTACATGTATATTCCAAATTTTGTAACTGACCAAGAATTTATATACTTTTTGGGATCTTGGAAGTTTCTTTCTGCACCTTACAAAGGTATTGAAAAAAAAAATTGATAAACTATTACATTGGTCAGGAGAGGTCACTTTTTTTCCATTTTTGTACAGGTACTACATTTATCTGCCATAGTTTATGAGAAATGAGAAAGAAACCAACTTTTTATTCCTTTTGAAAAACAAAGATATTCTCAGTTTACGTGGTCCATCAATCCATTTTCAATACCAACCTGTGTGCAAGAACTTCCGATGTTCCTATCAAAATTTGAAGTCGATAGCTTCATTTTGGCGGCCAGGAAAACACTTACAACAGACGGAAACACAGACGGACATGCTTAAATGGGTTTAGAATTTGATGCGAATCAAGATCATATATATATACCTTGTGTGATGCTTGCTTTCTTTTGGGTGTTGCAAAAGTTTTGACAAAATGAATATACTCCTCATTCTGCGCTGATGGGTATAAAAATGGAAAATGAACGCATAAAATTACAAAACCTCGTAGAGATACTAATAGAAGAAAGCTTTACAATTTTCTCTCACTCACAAATATTGTGATGCAAATACGTTAACTCACGCCTGTGTCATTCCCGTATAGATCCCAGCTAAAAAAGGAAACTTGATTTTTATTTTTCCATTGAAAAACTAACATTTCAACACCTGCAAATCTTTTCAGCTTGATATGCAATCAATATATCGAATCGAATTGATTACGATATTAAAATAATACATAACAGCAGTATGCAATAACAAAAGGAAGTGTAAATTAATTTAAATTTTTGGAATTTTTGGTAGAAAGTATAAAAGTTATCGCGACTGCATGTATTTCTCTATTGATTAATTATTATTTAATTTCATATTGTTTTCATTTAGCTTGATGTCTACAGCTATCATCAAAATTTATAACAAGCAATACTGTTTAAATCATGCGATATTAACTCTACCATAGCATATATCATCTAATTCAGCAACTTATGCAACAAGAAAATCGCATCAAATCAATGCATGCTTCTTAGTATCATTGAAAATTGAAATATCTTCAGCTATCACCAAAAATTATAACAAGCAATATTGTTTAAATCATGCGATATTAACTCTACCATAGCATATATCATATAATTCAGCAATTTATGCAACAAGAAAATCGCATCAAATCAATGCATGCTTCTTCGTATCATTGAAAATTGATTTTCGAAAGCGAGGCAAAAGCATTATAAAACTGTAAACTCGTAACATTTTTAGATTTTACTCCAGGAAAAAGTTGAAAACTTTCTTTTTTGTATATATTCATCCTGCTATATACGTCTTGTTCTTTATGTTGTATTCATTTCATTTATATACGTGATACTGTTACCGAGGCAAGAGCCGAAATAAAATTAAGTGACCACGCGTTCTATTTGACGTTTAAGATTTAAGGCTTTCTGCTCGCCGCAAAGTCTATAAATAGATTTAGTTGTTGCTCGAGCTTAATCTAACACGAGTGATAAGAAAAATTTACGAACTTCTAATTTCAATAGGGAAATGAATAAAAGACAAATATATGGACAGACATGACTAAATCATTTCTAACTATCTATGCGCCTGACACGCAGAGCAGACAAAGTAAATCGACTTACAACCCAGTGGACTTCACGAATTCAAATCTCAAGTGTGGTAAAGTTTCCAATGGAACCGATAGCCTTAGATGCGAGAGTGCTTTAAGACTTTAGTCCTAGAATGTATTTTCTCTGACGAAATTAGTTACAATAACAGTAATACGGTATCCTTATGGTATGATGGAAAGACTTTACCGAGGTATATTTGATCAGCATATAACGAAAGAGCATTTAGGCATCTGCCTGTACAACCTGAACCATTTATGTTTTAATCTTTTTTTCATCAAAGTCCGGCCATAGGATATTTAGTAGAAATGAATTTCAGAGCCTTTTGATAAAAACTTTTGTTAAATGTTTATAATTAGATCCAATTAAAGTCGTGTCACCCACATACAAATGGTTTCCATTGACCTCAAAATGCGAGCCTTCGCTTCATTTACTAAGCCTGGAACAATCTGTAATTTTCATGAAGTACGCTACGAAATCTACAAAACACGTTCATCATCAAGCGGGTATGTTAAGATAATTTTGGGAAAGCGATGAATTGGCTAACGGAACCTGTGTTGTATACAAAATCGCTTTGTGATTGAATGAAATGGAACTATGTGAAGCAAGTGAATTGCTAAAAGAATTTCGCATTACGATCAATGCAAATATAAAATGGGTAGGGTTTGCTTTTTGTGCATATATAATTATTACTAATCTGTATAAAGTGAAATAAAGAGAGAAAAAAACAAAACATTTTCATTAATGATGGGAAAAATCGCTGCACAAACAAAAAAAAAAAAAAGTTAAAGCATTGCAGTCGGGCAAAACCAACGATTTAGACACTCTACGCTATTATTTTTGCCATGAAATATCAAAATTTGACGTCTTTACAATCAAGCTTATGCAAGCTTATGTTTGATGGAAATCCTTATAGGGAAGAAAGATCGAAAGATAGATTAATTAAAACCCTTATCATAAGATGCTAAAAGTTAAGCCCCGTTTGCCACATCAAAACTTAATTTAGGTGAAAACGATCATCATGGGACGAGCGGGCCTTAGAAAGGTCTGGAACATTCTATTTTCAACAGGTTTCATATACGGGCGCAAGCATATCAATGCTTTAAATTTCATTAAAATATTTCGAAAATTTTAAGAACTGAACACAAAAGAATATGAGCAAATCGCAGAGAGGTGGACAGGCAGACAGACAAGCCTAAATCGTCTTCGATGGAATGATTCAGAAGCGATAACATCTGGATCTACGTCAAGCCAAGCCGTTTTGGATTTTTCATTTTTTCATAGCTTTTATAGCATAACTGGCACACTACTACTACTACTACTACTACTACTAGTACTACTACTACTACTACTTGTACTAATCAACTAATAATACTTGTACTAAGCAAATAATGCGTTCAATTGATTAAAAAAAAAAACAAAAATTAACAAAACTTAGTCGTCGTTATGGACAAATGAAATGTTTTTTTTATTCAAGTAGCAACAATTTAATTACATAAATAATTTCACCGATTAAATCTAATTTAGGAAATTAGCTCTAAAAATTGATCTAAATGGATCATTGTTAAATAAATCGCCGATGAGAAATGGAATTAAAATAATATAATTAATTGTTATTGCATTCATAATAACCAAATAAAATAATACACGAAGATTTCATCAGACTTTGATTCGAAAATGATTCGGCCGCTTCTGCTTTGCTGGTCAGATCACTGCTCTTTTTCTTCCACACATTGCAGTTTTGTAAAAATTACCATACAATTTCGAAACTTGACTTTAGCCATTTAATGAAAGCAATCAAGAAATCTTTTTAACCAAAATATTTCTCAAAATCGATGAAAATATTTTGGAACAGTCATGCTTAACAGGTTCGATAACTTGATATAGAGGACATCGCCAGAGAAAATAAACAAACAACTTCCAACCCTCGTCCAAATTGGATCATTAAAATATTCCTGAATACCAAAGAAATTTGGAACATTCATGGTTAACAGGTTCGATAGCTTGATATCGCCAGAGAAAATAAACAAACAACTTCCAACCCTCATCCAACTTGGATCACTACGCTGTATAGGACAGAAGAAAGCTGTTGACAAGACATGATTGACATTTATATGTAAATTCGAAGCCAAAATGAATTCAAATATAAACATTTTTAAATTTATTACGTAACGTTTTATTATTTCCAACGAAAAAAAAACTGACATAATGCGTATGTATGCCACTTGAGTTCATATAAACAAAGATTTCATATATCTAATGCGCCCGTTATAATGCCCAAAAAAGGCCAAGAAAATGCTTATATTTATAAACAAAGAGCTGAATAATTTTCAAAAAAAATAGAACAACAACAATTAAAAGGATTATGATCAGCCCAAGCCGAATATTAGATAACTTAAATATGAAAAATTACACTTTCTGATCTTGTATCATTATATGGACGAGGGACTGATATTGAGAAAAATTTAACTTTTTGTCATAGACTTTATCACTATTCACCTGATTTCGTCATGAATACTCAAAATAAAACTTCGTTACCATAGGCTGGCTTACTTTTCCTGAGTTGTACAAGCTGGGCCCCTTTAAAGATCTACGTGATGCAAATTTGGTGCAGCTAATGTTTATGTGAAGCAATTTTCGTCACAACACATAAATAGAACTTTTCATCAAATAAACGGTTACCCTTACAAATGTGGAGTACAATAACTAAACCTTCATGATACAATTTTGATGCAGATTATGAACTAATTCTCAAATCATCGGCTTACATGGTCCATGTTTTTCGTATCATACCATTATATAGCAAGTTTTGTCGGCATCATTTGAAGATCGAAATTTTTCGATCAAACACCTTATGATAGAAGGATAGTAAAAACGTCCCGCTCCTGTGAACGACCTGCAATAAGGTTCGTGGTTAGGCCAAAATATATTAATGTACCGAATTTCATCAAAATGTCTCAGCCTGGTACCTCGAGCACGAAGACATACGGACACATAAGCTTAAATTGATTCAGAAAATGAATCTGAATGGATAGGTAATGGTAATAAAAGGTGAAGCAATCTTAACTCCCTCCAAGTGTTACATACATCCGTCAAAATTAATACATGCCGCGTCATAAGTGATGTATAATTACCGAATAAAAATATTATGTCCTTTAAGACGAATTCCTTTATACCCATCAGCTTGAAAATAAATGTTAAACACAACACGAATAATATTAAGTGGGCGTGAACGACATTTACCATTTTCAATGCGCGGTGATCACCCATAGAATTCGTAAATGAATTTTTTTTTCATTGTACAACAAGATGCAAGTTTTCTTTATGTTGTCCCGCAGGCATGTCCTTTCACAGTTTTGGTACAGGCGGGCAAAATAACTTTCATAACGTTGACCAGCCATCAATATATTAACTTTTGCCAAATTGGAGCCGATATCTTTACTTTTCCGGCTGAGAGAACACTTCTTGTAAAGAAATGCTCCCGAGAGCCCTACCATTTTGGCGCTGTCAAGAGTGTACAGATATACTTTATAGGGTTTCTGAAGGGCATTCAGAAACCTTGTGGCAAAAAATTAAATTTCAATACCCTGTAATAATGGGTGAGCGAACACGGTCGGTATTTTACTTTTAGAGAGCTAAGGAAGCTGCTATAGAAACGCTCAGAAAATATTGATGAAAACACTTTTCGTTATATGCGAGCAAAATAACCCAAATTGTTGGGCTCTCAACGTATGTTCAATTGTACGCGTCGTCTTTGTCCAATTTATCGCATGAGAACAACAGCATTTAATAACACTACATATACGAATAGGAGGCGACAAGGCAAACTGATTCGGAATATGATGCAAGTAGGATTCACTTATTCACAGACATAGGTTCACTTATGTCTGACCCCTCCCTCTGAAGGTTGCAAAAATTGATGTCCATCTTTCGATGACAGATATTAAAGGGGAATAAATAAGATTAATACCGAGAATTCCTATCCTGAAACAATTCGCAAGGGTATGTTTATGTAAATACTTAAAGGATTGATTTTTTATATCATTTCCTGTAAATAAATACTCACTTAAACGCCCAACGGTGTCGATGCATCGCAAGCTATGAAAAATCTATATCCTTGATATTACACACATACACAAACGCACACACACACATACACATTGATACAATCTCTTTGTTTGTTTCTCTGTCTTTTTCTTTTGGGATAAGTTTGTTTTGAAATTTTCCCTCCCTTATTAAAACCGTGCGTGGGTAGTAGTAGTAAGTAATGCGTTGAATAAAAAAACAACAAAAAAAAAAAACAAAAAACAAACAGCATCCAGATGTAGGAACGCACACGCACCCGCACACGCACACAAACGTAAAGTTCAATTAAAATGAATTTAAAAAACAACAAAGAGGCAAGCAGCCATAAGAACGCAACAACTACGCATAAACATATAAATGTATGTAAAACAGCGTTAATGAAACGTAATCATAAACAACAAATTGATTTTGTTATTATTTTATTTTTTTTGTTTTTTTCCTTTTTTGTTTAACGATTGTATAACGAATTATTTCTGAATTTCAAAAGCACTACTAACACACACACACACATAAAAACACACAGTCAATTGAGATAATTTGTGCGCTTTTTTTTTTCAATTTCATTTCAATTTGAACAGAGCATCCGTGAAATAAGGAAAACGGGGCGCCTTGAAAATAACTCAGCAGGCAGTTGCAAAAATAATTTTTTGTTTTTCTTTTCTGATTTTTTTTTTTTTTTTCAAGATTTTAAATGCGAATTTCCCTTCAAGATAGACCCGAGTCCGCGATGATTTGATTTGCGCACAGGACCAGCGGAAATATTTAAATGCTTTAGAATTGATTTTTATGTTATTTTTATTACGTCTTTTGTTTCTTTTATTTTTTTATTTTTTTTTTTGTTGGTTTATTTTCAAAAAATGTTGTTTTCAGTTATTCTTTTCGCTTTTTATCACAAATAAAAATACATTTTGTTGCATATATGTACATATTCAGAAAAAAAAAAGAATCATATTTAAATATTGCTCTTCTCTCCTTCAATGAAATAAAACGAAAAAGTATCTATTTAAGCTGATAACAGCGCGCAGCGACATACCGCTTATAGCAAACGAAAACATGTAAAAACCGATTAAACCGAAAGCAAGAACATAACTGAAATTGAGGCACATTTTCATAAAGAATTTATGCTCACACTTGGCACTCGGCTCTCTCTCTATATCTGCGGTCAATCTCCATACGAATTAAAAATAATTGCATATGTATTTTGAAAAACATCTATAAAGCTAAAGTTTTCTTCACAAATGCTCTCTTTTCTTGCAATTGCTTTATGAGCCGAGTGAGAGTGGAAGTGGAAGTGTGTGTGTGTGTGTGTGTATATATATGGGAAGGGTGGCAGCGTCGTATGTGTAGTTCGCGTATTTGCTACCGCGGGTTAATTGTATAGAATTTCTCCCTTTATTAATTCTTCTCTCTCGCTCTTTCTCATTGCGGAAAACCACAAAACATAGCTACAATAACAAATGTGTAAAGGCTTTGATTAGCAAAGAAAAAAATTCCAAAATTATGGAAAACAAAGAAAAAGAACAGAGTTCATATCTAATAATGCTTTGTTTACGTCCATCAGCCATTAAGTCCCGAGACTAATTTGATTTATAAAATTCGGCGTTCATGTCTAATAATGCTTTGCTTAACGTACATCAGTCAATAAGTCCCAAGACAAATTTGTTTTACAAAATTCAACTTCATCCATGAGCAGAGTTTCCTTCGAAAATACTGAATAATGAGTCTAAGGCCGTTTTTTGTAGATCGAAATACGTTTCAGTTTCATGACTAATGACACGACTCTTTTCCCCGAAACTGTCTTTAGAAATTCAGAAACACTTAACCAGTGAACTGTGTATGACGATTACATACGCCATGATCCGTCCATCCGTCCTTGTCCAGTTTCGTACTTAAAAAGTCGACTGTGTGTGACAAATACGTACGCCACGATCCGTCCTTGTCCGATTTCCTCATAAGATTTCCTCGCTATGAATGTGTGTTCGCCAAAGTACTGTATTTTGGGAAATATTTTTGTTATCTTTTCCAGTAGTTTCATTCATTGCAATCTTAGTCCGTATTACGCGTACTATGTGTATGACGAATAGGCGAGGTCGACACATTTCACTTGCTCAGAATAGCTAGGACCACACCCGCAGGATATAGAAAGCATGGCAGCACTTCGAAGTTTATGCACTTTTTCCATTGTCACTATTGATGGTGACATAGCGAACACGATATACATTTTAAAAGCAGTTTTCAAAGGCTCAAATATTCAGACAAAACAGTGAATTTATTGTCTTTCGATATCTTTCGGGTGTCCGCTATCTCTTGCACGGAATCTCTTAATTTTTCCAATTTAAACGAAATTTTTCCACATTATAAAGCAATCTTTAAAAAACGTGGGTCATTAGGAATTTTCCATTGTTTTGAAAGTAAGAAAACTGGCGTCACGAAATCTCCTTTATCTCATAAACAAATGATTAAAGTGGAATTTTGGCTGACGACATCATTTTAAGATTAGCACTCTTCAAACTATCGGCCTATGAGATTTGTGAAGAAAAGAAAATAATAATCCATGGCCTTGAAAAATTTAACGCTTATACTCAAAATTCTAGGGGATAAAATGAACTCGCTTTTAACGACAAGTTCGTTCAGAGATAAGTTGATCGACCCGTAAAGTGTCACAATTTCTAAAGGCTCGCTCCATGCCTCGTGTTTGTACCTTTTTCTCTCGTGTTCCTTCTCAGAGTTTTAACAGGTTCATGCCCTATACCGCTGGTGGCATAAAGTGGCATTACATTTTTATGGGTATACGTGGCACCTTAAGCTACGCCCATCTTTTATTATACCAATTAATTCGTAATCGTTTTCTGAATCGGTTCGGACTTGTCTGTATGCTGTCCGTCTGTATGCTTGTCCGTCCGTCTGAATGATGCTTTTTTTGTGTTGAATCTAAAAGCTACAAACTTCGCAATATTTTGAGGAAATTTGATAGAAAAAGGTGCTAAAAAAACAAAAGCTATTGGATCGCAGCGTTTTTAGGATCAATCCCCGTACAGTACCCCATCTTTTGTATAAAGAAAAATTTCAGTATTTAGTACTTCTCGAAAAAATAGATAGAAGCCTGTACGTTGGCATATAAAATAAATGGGACCATAATTCCCCCTCCCCCCTCCCCACCACCCTCCCACATTTAACCGTTCTTAAAAAAAAAAAAAGGAAGGCTGCATGTCAACAAGCCCGAATTTTTAAATTTTCTGTTGGAAATTTATTCGCAACGGTCCTTGGGCATATAATTGCACTCTTCACATGTTTGGTTCACGTAGATCTATTTTTAGAGAATATTAGACCTAGACGATAAAAACCTTTAGAAAAGTAAAACTTTTCATGGTAACAAGGCCCAGTTTCGTGTAATTTATGGCGAAATAGTAAAGTGAAGGGCAACATGTTCTTGGGAAACATAATAAACTATACCCGGTTTACATTATATAGGGATAGGGATTTTCGCACAAAGACAAATGGTTTCTGATCTGTTATAACGAAAATAAATTAAGTATTATATAATATTAGGCGAGAAGGTGTAAAGTATTTAAAGGCCAGTGTTGCATTTCGACATTGCCATTAACATCAACTGAGAGAAAATAAATATTTATTTGCTTTATCTTGCAATATTCGTGCCGATAGTCGAGGGAGCAAATACAAAAATTTTAGCTTCATTACCTTTTCCAAGAGTGAATTTATTTACTGGACATTGGATAAGGAAAAAATTCGACATTTTTTTTATATAATTTATTTATTTTTTTGGTCCGGCGAAATCAGCAAACATTGACCAATTGATTTAGGATAGCGTCGAAGAAACGACAAATTTTTCTTGTTTTTTTTAAAGCACATGTCACCTTAAGGAGACAACGTCAAGCTGAGATGAATGATCTCTAAAGCTTTTAGCTTAAAAATAATTGAATACAAGCAACCCCACATATATGTTTTATATATATATATATATATATATATATATACAAACTTTTTCTATACACAGCCTCCTGTCTCCTACACGACCTCCGGCAAAATCAATGCGATTAGAGATGACAAAGAAAAAAAAAGATATGATTCTCTACTTGAAATAAACAACACATAGAATTATACATACATAGTAGACAAAATTTATTATCTTCTTTGTCAAGCCTAAAGGGGGGAGATGTGAAAAACACACTGTGCTGAAAATGCTTCAGATTTCAAACCTGCAGAAAAGCGGTGTTTGAACATCATGCCAATGAGCTGAACTCCAAGCGCCAAGCGAAGTTATCTTAAGAGACGCATGTAAATTTACTTATCTACAAAACGCATGGGAGTCATTCACCCTGCTGCTATTCTGCATCATCGCAAACAAGCTTAACAACAGACCCCAACTTTTTTTACTACCTAGAGAATAAACGTTCCTATCATTGAAGAAAGCGACGTCTCTTTATTAGTAGATAAAGTCTTTGTATTCACTGAGCGAACGCGCGCATATTTTCTCTCTTCAATTTTATTTCTACCCCTAACTCATAATTAGAATGTAACGAATAGTTGTTGTTGTTATTTTGTATGAATTAGGAAATGGAAGACAAAGTTTCATTGTAAAAATATTCGTTCGCACATAATCAACAAATAATCACATTCCAGAATATAAATAACTTATATACTCGGACACATTTTTCAAAATATGTAGAGCGTATGCACATAGCGCCTGGGATAAATATATAAATAGAGAAACGAATTTGAAATCATTTAAAATCGAATTAAATGTTTCAGATTTCAAATACGAAATATAGGAGAAGTCTGCGACACCTATCGTTCAGATCAGAAATGTATATATGAGTTTCAATATTTAATGTCAATTTTGATCATAGAAATTCTAAGATAGCTCTAGCAAATGCTTACATTAAGTTTCAACATTTACTCATATATATGTACACATCGCACTGTATCGATGGCGAATAATTATCCCCATTATTGGTTCAATATGTTTTGTAGTATGCTAACTATAAACGATTTTTATTTAATATGGACGTCTACATGTTCCATTTTTATATTAGCCAACGAAGAGCCGAAATTTGCTAGATTTGTCCATCTGTCTGTAACCACAAATGCATATATATTTGAGATCGTTGTGAAATTCTGAGCATATTTAGCTTTGCCCCTATAGCGTAAAGCATACAGTCACAAATTAAGATATGTGTAGATCGTGTTGCATCTATGACAAACACTTATCTCCATTACCGGCCCAATATGTTTTATGTTATATTGTCTACAAACGATTTGTATTTAAAATGGACGTCTACATGTTACATTTTTATATTAGCCAACGAAGAACCGAGATTTGCTAGATATGTCCATCTGTCTGTAACCACAAATGCATATATATTTGAGATCGTTGTGAAATTCTGAGCATATTTAGCTTTGCCCCTATAGCGTAAAGCATACAGTCACAAATTAAGATAAGTGTAGATCGTGTTGCATCTATGACAAACACTTATCTCCATTACCGGCCCAATATGTTTTATGTTATATTGTCTACAAACGATTTTTATTTAACATGGTCGTCTATGTGTTACGTTTTTATATTAGGCAACGAAGCATCGATGTTTTTTAGATATGTCCATCTGTCTGTAACCACAAACACATATATTTTTGCGTTCGGTTTAAAATTTTGACCAGATTTCGCGTTGCCCGTATAGTGTAAAATCGTGCAAATTGAGATATAAGAGGGAAAAAATCCGAAACAACTCGCGCATGCACCCCAAACTAATGGTCATGGATGAAGTGATCCATAGACTATTGTACTTTTAATCTACACAAAGATGTTATAATTTATTAAGCGATTTTAATCTAAAATTTCGAGAAAACATTTATCAAAAACATTAAATATTCCATTGTCAGAGCGACCGCGATGCTCTTACAAACTAAAACTTACTGGCAATATTTCCTTGGCTCATCAGAAAGACTAAGGGACAAGTACAAATGAGCAACTGAGGAACCATGAACAAGTTTACAACTTCTTTATTCCAAAGACGCATTCCAAGACGAATGTAGCTTCCTGACTTGTTCAGTGCAACGTGAAATTGATTCAAAGTGTAGGTCCTTCGATCTAAATTTTTAAGACCCGAACCAAAACAGGATCTATCTGAGAACAGATAAGCAGAATATAATTAAATTGCTACAAAAGTACACATGAGCAAATTGATTACTGAAATGATAATGCTTTTGTTCTACGACAGTGAATATGAAAAAATTCCATAAAGAATGCGTCAAAATAATGCATTTTGGCAAATGGTTAACGTTACAAATACATAAAGTTTATGTCAACTGCTTGGATGTTGTTTATCAAAATAATAATAAGTATGTTGAGAAAAACGTGCGTCTACAAAAACAAAGCCTTCACGTTGTTTTTAGTTGTATAGTTGGATAGTAATTGTATATTATATGTGTAAACATATAACAAAGCCGTAAACAACCCAAAATTGATTATGAACATGAATTCTTTCCAGGTAAAGCTAACAATATTCAAAACAAGAACATTATAGACGAGCAAAGCCGACCCTTTGAAACCCTACACCACTTCGCCTAGTACACTTATTTATTCGTTTTGGTAATAACAACAACAAAATTATAAATTATTTTCATGCAAAGGTGTACTTCTCATGAAAGCCCGCATAATGGAGGTTGTCCAGAACATCATATAGCGTGATCCGAATTTCCCCAAGATTTTATTATTTTTCATTTTCCAACATAGAAAGCTGGAACTTTCATTTCACATAAGAGCTTGTTTTTCATGATAATCCCTTTATATGTGAGGATCTAAAAAATAGACGTAAGTGATCCAAATCACACATCAATTTACTAACTTGCTACTATGAACCAATTTTTTATCACAAAATAGTAAAAACTAAACCATTTTCTAAAGTGGTCACCATTCATGAGAAATCTTTTGTGGAATGGAGTCTAAAAAATAGACCCAACTGGTTTAAATTTGGTTTACTTTGGACTTTTTACGTCAAATTACTATCATAAACAATTTTCATCAGAAAATATTAACAATTAAGCTTTTTTGGCATATAAGAGCTTACATTTTATATGACGGGGTATCCAAAAAACAGGCCTGCGGGATTCAAAATCGGTAGAACTGATATATATGTTAATTTCCTATTGTAAACCAATTTTCACTATGAAATATTGAAAATTATATCTTCTGACCATGTAATGATCCATTTTTCGTAGGAAGGTTTATACGAGAGGGAGTCCAAAAAATTGCCATAATCGAACCAAAAAGCATTTTAGAATGTCGAAGTACTCTTATATAGCCAGTTTCGACGAAAACTTTTGAAAATTGATATTTTTTTCTCCAAATAATGACATTTCAAAATAAGGCATTATAGGAGGAGTGGTCGAAAAAGTGAACCGATCCAAATCATTTTCAGCAGCTATCGTCTCTGGTTCAAAACATGTCAGTGTATAAAACTTCATCGAAATGTGGCAAAAATTGCGACCTGTAGGTTGAGCACAAGTTTACATGGAGACAGACATCAGATAGACAAATCAGCTTAAGTGGGTCTATCTTAGGTCCTTCCGGGTGGTACATACATAAGTAACGGGCATAAACATCGTGAACCAGTGTCAGTTTTCGTAGACCACGACCACGTCATTAAGGAAGAAAAATCAAAGGTCAATAAAAACAGACGACTAACGACCAGACAGACAAAGCAAATTGGCATAAAGTTCCTTTTTGACGGAGAAATTCCGTGCACAGTTAAAACAAACGCTTACTTCTGGAGGAGAAATTTTCTTATTATAGATAGATTAAAACTTTTTTTCCTCTTTTATCGCAAATGACTATTTATTCAAAATCTCTGGTAGAACATTTTTCATACTTGCCGTCTAAATATAGTTTTGCACAATTAATAACTAGTTTTATATTTATTATTTCACAACAAACATTAATCTTAATCTTAATCTTAAAAAAAAAAAAAAGTCACATATATTCATATGTGTTCAAGTATCTCTTCAGACATTTAAACGAGTTGCTCCAGTATGTAAATCTCATTATGTAGTAAATCGGAATATAAAAATGAAGATGCATCAAGTAAGTCAATCATTACAATAGAATCTTTCTCAAATTTTCTGTTAAGCTTGACTAGCTATTGTTCAGTAGTCAGTTGGGCGTATAAAAATCAGAAAAGCATGAAAACAATAAAACGATATGCAAAAAAACAGAGACTCTTTTTTTTCCAGTAAATAAATCACTTACTGATCGTCATTTAAGCGACAACAAAATGTAAGTTAATAGGTGAAAAAGTCAACGATTGTTTTCTATAGATTATGCGGATATTGGCGCATGTGCCTGATCCAGTGGTTTCCAATAGAGAAATGAATTGAGCACATTTTGCTCTTTTCCACAAACTATTCGTGCAGTAAAATTTTGTTGAAAAATAATGAGGGCTCATAGATAGCTACACAACCAAAATTCTATAGGACCAAGATTTTACAAAAATTCTGAGAATTATTTTATTGCAAAGTTTACTATTTTCCATTGCTATTCTTCAAGCCTTACCATCAGCGAAGAGATCTACACTTCTTCGTTAGATAGTCTTCACATTAAGAACTTCATTTCATTAAATGCACAAGCGGCCCCATTAGTGTTCGCCTGCTCTTGTACCGATTATAATATTTTTTATTGAGTTTATACCCTACACCACTTGTGGTGCGGACTATAAAGTAAAGTTACTGCGGACTTATGTAACACGCAGAAAAGCTTATTATACCGGTAGATTCCGAATGATAACCTAAATTGATCTAAGCCTGTCTGTCCGTCTTTCCGTCTAATGTGTGCCCATGTAAATTTGTGTTCAAGCCACAGTGCGCAATTTAGAAGATAGTTTGATGAAAGGACGGATGCTATTGAAAATGATTCGGATCGGTCCATTTTTGCTACCGCTGCCCATATAACGACCTATTCTGAAAAGTTGTTATATGGAAAAAAGTTGTAATTTTTTAAAATTTCTCAGCAAAGGTGACTAAATAGTAGTACCTCGACTTTTCAAATTGGTATAAAAACTTTGGACCGACTTTAGCAATATTTGAACCCTTTCTCATAAAACGAAAACTGAAGTTCATATGATTAAAAAGTATAATTTTCATGGAAATTATATCATAATAGTAATTTAAGATAAAAAAGTTAACTGTATTAAATTTGGACCATCAAGGCCTATTTTTTTGGATCCTACCCTTATAAGGATTCTTACGAACATTGAATCTTTGTAGAGCAAATGAAAATTGGCCCATAATAGTAATTTCATACATAAAATAAGAATTGTGTTATACAATGTGGTGTAAGTTATTTAATGGTCGGCCTTGCCCCACCTTTACTTGTTCTTACTTGTTTTCTATTTAATTTAAGAATTATTATGTTTCGTATTATGTATTGATGATAAGTGTACACTTATTACGTATAAGTGAAAGTCGTTTTTGTGTACACATAATAATATTTCGATAAGCAACAATGAATCAAGCTTATCCAAGCTATATATGGCGTTTTTAAACAAGCAAACAAAAGTTTGCTTACAGTAATCATTCTCAGATTTTTGAACAGTGAAATGAAATGAAGATACGAGTCAACAATATTTCCATATCATTTAAAATGTTAAGTTAGAATTAAAAAAGGGACTAAAGGGAACTTGGTTGTTGTACTCTCCCGGGCCCCAAGAAAACCTGCTATGTTGTGGTAAACGCCAAGTTACAACTTCCCTTAATGTTACTACTCACAGTGAAAGGAAAATTTGCCCAGGCTTAAAAAAAATTTCTTTTTAACTGCCGAAGAAGTATAAAAATTGGGAACGTCTCCACAATATATAAATTCTTGATCAAGAAAAAGAACAAGAATAGTTTAAGCTTTCCAAGGAACGTCAATTCTGAAAACTATTGATATGTTATTCCAGTGAGTGTATGTTCTGCATATTCACGAAAATATTTTCCTGCCCTTAGGCAATTGTTATAAAGCGGTTTCTTCGATTGATTATTTATACGCATAAGAGAACAAACAGTTGCGGTTTAATTCATTAACAATTTAATGATAAGCATTTAAAGAATTTTTATAAGCGTACAAAAATTCTGATCTTATATATCTGTATATGTATATATATATATATATATATATATATGTGCGCATACATTTGAGCGCAACATATGTGCAAATAGGCTACAGATCAGTGATATTAAATAAGAAAATTAAGCATTTGTCCTAATGAATGCTACAGTTGATTACAAATGAGAAAATGACGAATAAATAGTTCGTTGGCCTGTTTTCCTGTGATCTTATTTTCGTTGAAGCGTATATGTACGCGCATTTACTAAATGGCGTCACTTTGTCAGCATAGACAAGAAGTAAAAACAAAAAAAAAAGGAAAAGTAAATACACATCACAAATTTCGCACAGAGAATTGTTGCCAAAAATGTTTTTTTTTTTCAATTTTATGCTAGCTTTGGCAAATGTGTATAAAGGTGTAAAGCAAAACATAGCAAAACAGTTTGGCCGAAGACCAAATAATTGATTTAGTGTTTCTTGCTCTTTTTTTTCTTGAACTATTTTAAAACTTATTACTTACTCAATAAGTTTGGTTATTTCTGCAGCCATATCCCTCAAGACGCTGCGATCGAACTCGGCGCCGCCACCAACGGTACCAAGTAAATTGGTCACGTTCTCTATCATATTGGCATCTTCAAATGCCGCTGGAGTCGGACATTCTTCTCTGGGAGTTTCGCTGGCAAATCTACCAACTTGTTCTTTTTGTTCATTAGGAGATTTAATATTTTCACACGACATAACGAATAAATTAGATTAAATGCAATCAATCACAAAGAAAAACTACAGCCACTTCAACAGTTAATTAAGGTAAGACCAAAAGAAATCAAATAAATAACGACGTAACAAAAAGAACTTTAAAATTTACAATGCTTTTCTAGCTTCTTTTCTTTAGAAAAACAAATTACAAAAGTAATTGGCGGCATTTTCAATAACGATTATCAAGTACTCTTTGCATTGCTATCAAACAGAGCTGCCATTATTTTTATTTCTACAATATCATACAAAAGGTTAGGCCGTCAACACAGTAAAGCTTCGCTTTGTTTGCATTCAATTTGGCTATAGTTACATTTCAATGGGGACTTCTTGTTGTTGGCTTTACGTGATTTGGAAAGCGATCCTGCCCTACTTCTTATACAAGTAGGGACGTCACGATATGAGAGGTTAATTTTTCTTAACAATACGGTGAAAGATAAATTTTATCGCATTCACTTTCTTATGACGGTAAATAAGTACATGGAGCACCAAAAATTTTAATGATGTTGGTTATGCGAGATTCGGCCCCAACCAAATATAAACTTCTTACATGTTGTATGTTCGCTATACAAATTAAGATAAATTTATTGCATTCGAATTGTAGAAAAATCGTTGAAATTAAAACCAAATATTGTGTACTCTCTACTCCATTCCGTCTAATTCAAAGCAATCCTCCGTGTAGATATAGACATCCAGAAAGGCACTCACTGTTCAGTAATAGTAAATATATTTTGATAGTAAATATATTTCTTCGGTTGCCCATTTTCGCTTGTGCGTGTTACAAGCCTGAAGAATTGCTAGAACATGTACTAAACTCAACAAAAGAGCTTACAGGAAAAGCCGTCATTTCCATTACCAAGGGATCCGCTTGTTCATCTTTCTTTATATATCTTTCCGAAATCATAGACACTGGTATTTATGTCTTCTCTAAAAGGCCTTTTCGACTCTTAGTAATCTTGAGAACTAACTGCGATGTGATAAAATATTTATCTTAAATAGTAATAAAAATATTATACGAAAAAGAAAGAATATTTTTATTCGAAACAAGCTTTCGAAGTTTATATAGCTAAGCTGCAAACCATTTACCTTAGACGCCTGAATAGAATCAAGTAACCATTTCGAAGTGGTACCCATTTCGGATATTATACGCAAATTCCAGGACTCATCTAAGCAGCTTCACCTAATTCGGATACCTTTTGAAAGGCGCTTTTCGTTTCTGTTCATATATAAGATTTTATGGACATGGACATATCGAATAAAACACAGTTAATGTACATGCGATCGAAATATTGGCAAATATTAATATGCATTTTGTTGCAAGCACTAATCAGACACAAAAACATTAAACTGAAAATAAATTCAGTCGCATAACAAAGCAGAAGTTTTTTTGTAAAAAAATTATTTATATTAAAAATTAAATAACTAGCATTAAAAATGGAATTTCATTTGAATACTAAGTAACAATTATTATTTTTTTCAAAGTTAAAAAGTTCGTTTGGCTTACAAAATACATTCAATATTAAAGAAGACAATAATAATCGTTTTATTAGTTATTTTTAACATATCTGTGCTTGCGTTATTGTTTCTGTTATTGTTTGTAAATGTAGGAAATAATGCACAATATTCCACACTCTCTCTTAAATTTATTTTGTATCTCAATAAGAAAGAGAACATGTTACACCCTTTACTACAGGACTTTATTGCATAATAAGTTAGTATTGAATAAATAGCGAAACGGAGAGGTCGGCGACTGGGATTAAGTAAAGAATACTAAGCAATTCGGCAAGGTGGCGAAACTAAGGACAGTTGATAATTAACTAAGCGAGCGGAAAAAAGAACAGCGACAATATAATTGAGAGTGAAACTACTACAAATGAAGAAGACAAATTTACAAAAGCGATGAAAAGAATTTTAAAAAAATTGATGCAGAAATTCGTGGTACGTGCCGCCTGCAAGTTGCAAAATTATATAATTATGTAATAATTCCGAATTATTTAAAAACTGTGGTACCTTGAAGTGATCGCTACCCTCCGACTGAAGTCAGAAATTTCTACATATCTTCAAAGACTGCGCACTGCGCATTTTAATCTATGAAAAGCTGATGAGGCTATAAAACCACAAATAAAATCAGAAGATTTAGCGAAGAAATGTAAGGTAGTCATTGAGTACGACGATAAAGCTATCACTATTATAGCGCAACTAAAAAATATTCCTACCACACATTTTAAACACGCCAATGAAACAAAAACAAACACAACGGGCAGGCAGAGCGAAATGTAACAGCAGTACACGCAGAAAATGATTATAATGGAGTAGAACTATTCCAATGGAAAAAGTTTGATGTAATTTTGAAAATTGGTTACCCCTTTGGGAATATGTCAATACTGTGTGTTCCGCAAAAGGTACAATTGCTCAACAGGGGCATGTAGAAGCGAACATGGCATTGAATACAAAAAATCTGTATTAAAGAAAGAGGGAAGATGTTTCAGATACACGTACAAAAATCATAAAATCACATTTTGTAAAATAACAAATATGAAATTTGGAGAATATATTAGCAGACAGATAACAACAATGTGCGAACAAATGCAAAAGAAAAAAAAAAGGGAACAGCAAAAACAAAGCATCAACGGCATAAGTAATGATGTCGACTGAAAGCCGTAGTGAAACTCCCAGCGCACCAGCCGGAACCTTAAATGTTGGTGAGAGCACAGATTCAAGAATGTTTTTACAAACTGTGAAAGGCATAATAAGCAGCATCAACAACAGCGGTCAAGGGTGTTAAGAATAATAATGGACAAAGGTAGCCAGCGAACTTATATGGAAAAATGAATTTTAAATTTCAAATCACATTGCATAAAAAACTTAAATGTTTTGGCATTCGGAAATAATGAAAATAACGCGAGCGAATATGAAATAGTAAACTTAGTTTTATGAAAGATATTGATAACAATAAACAGAATAGTTGTTGAATCGATAAATAATTTGGCTAATAAATATAAAGATAGATCTGGCAGGCAGTTAAATTGTTACGAAAAATTCAGTTATATATTTATGTACTCTTCTACAGCTCCTCGATCATTTCTTGATACTTGTCTTCTGTATCTTTCTGTATTTCCTCCATTCGATCCATGGCTTGAGCAGCCTCTTTTAAAAACTGGTTTTCTTTCATCTCTTTACGCAAAAATGTTAAAAGCAACGACAAAATAATAATAGTTAGAAATGAAAAGAACAATTGAAGCGGTTAGCAAATTTGTTTATTAAGAATTATATAAAAACATTATTATTAGAAGTTTAATTGACCTTTGAAATAGTGTTAATTCCAATAAAGTGTGTCAAAATATTTATATAAACGAAATAAAAAACAAAAGTTAAATATCTTTTGAATATAAATACGCATCGAGTAACAGCAAGATCACCCATTTGGGACCGGTAGAAACCACTTTAAGGCTGTAGCAGAAATAAAACAGAAAATATTTATACTATAAAACTTGAAGTAATTGATTCATGATTAAGATGATTCTAAAAAATAAGCTTCGTCTGCTATATGAAAAACGAATTATAAATTCTGTATGAAAAATGAAATATAAAATAACTTTTGTAGTGTAAAATATAATATCGTAAAAACTTTTAGCCTTGGCAGCTCTGTGTATAAATTGACAATTCCTTACCACGATATCACTCAGCGGTGCATGCCTAATTCCAATTAACAACAAGAAGCAATGCAATTCTATTAGCTGCATGGAACTAAAGAAAAATTTTGCATAATTTTTGATAAAGCGGTTTCTTTGATAACAAAAAACGATTTAATATGTTAATTACACTAAATTAGGTTAGAATGTTGAAAAGTGAAAAAATCAACGGTTGCAAAAGTTTCTGCTCGTTTTTTTAAATTTATACACGCATTTAGACAATGTTTCCAAGTGTCGAATGATATAATTGATAATTGGTGATGTTTGCTTCATTAAAAAACAAAATTAAGGAAGAAACCGGCTCCGATGTAATCAGTACAACGAGCAGTGGTGGGGCCAATAATTTTACACCAACACCTCCACATCCGCCACATCATCGATTAGTGAATCATAGCAATAACAATAAGATTTTGCAAGCTGACAATCGTCGTTTCCCTTCTACAATCAGTGTAAATTCCAATGATGATCAGCAGGTAAAAGTTAATGGAATTACGTTAACCGCTTTGCAAATTTCTTCCCTTATTTTTTTCCTTGGTTTTACAATAGAATGATCAACTTTCCTTGTTACGTGTTCAATGTCAAGATTTGCAAAATCGTTTGCATTCGTTACAAGACGAAAAATCGCGAATAGAGAAAACGAACGAAATTCTTCTGGAGTCCGTAAAAGTAGCTCAAACGCAGAAAGATCTATATTGTGAGGAGCAAGAAAAAATTCAAAATATACAACAAAACGAAATAGAAAAACTGCGCAGCTTGTTAGCATTTCGTGAGCAAGAAGCTGTAGATCGTTTATCAGGGCTAAGGCAAAGTCAGCAACAAGTCGAAAATTTAACCTCCGAATTGGAAAGACTTAAACATCTAGAATTGGAAGTGGAAGACTTAAAGGATGAACTTGAGCATTTTCGGCATGCCTCGCAACTTGATAAAAACAATCTGACTACAACAATGGCCGCAATGAAAGAAGAAAACGAGCATTTAAAAATGAGGTTGCAAATAGTGCAACAATCTCGAGTGGATTCGTTAAATGCTCTTAGCACTGACGAGAAGCTCTTGGCGTTAGTGCAAGAACGTAAACTATTGGAACAACATTTGGAAGAGGCCCATTTGCAATTATCCGATATTAAGAGCTCGTGGAGTGGCCAAAATTTAGCCTTAGAAACCCAAGTTAGTCGCCTATCTAAGCAGGTGGCGGAAGAAACCACAGAAAAAAGAAAAATCCAAAAAATCCGCGATGATCTGGCAGAACGAGTAAAACAATTGGAATTTGACCTGATAAGCATGAAAGATGAAGTGCAGCAAAGAGATGTTAAGGTGATTGATTGCCTTGCATATCTATTCAGATGTATATTATAAAAAAAAAAAAAACACTTTTTCAGATAAAATTATTGGAAGAAGAGATCGATGAAGTAAATTCAACTTTAAAAGAATGCCGCGAAGAGAATGAACAACAGATACTCTTTGAGCGAAATAAATCCGTGAGTATTATCAACGCTGACTGAATAATGATGGACTTAAGGGGACTTGTAATTAACTCTAAACCCTGATCTACCAATACATGTTTAATTTATTAATATTAACTACCAATTATGTGCCTTATTGCTTTATTTTAAATAAAAACTTTTGTTCTCGTTAATGAATGTTGCGGCACGTTTTTCTTGGCATGCTACACAGATTTATTTGCAATTATTCATTACTTTGCTTTAATGTTACACAACATCATTCCCTTTCATTAGGAAAATTTACAAAAGGAAAATTCGCAATTGAAATGCAAATTAGAAAGTAACGAGAAACGTTTCAATGATTTTGCCGCCGATTCATCTAATGCCGCACAGAGTTTACGTCAACAAATCGAAGAGCTGCAATGTGCGCTGAATCAAGAGAAAGACGAAAAGCTGACCGCTTTACTAAAAAATGCTGAAATATCTCAAAATTTAGATATACTGCGAAAAGAGTTGAAAAGCGAGCAAGACGAGACGAACGAGCTGCAAGAGAAAAACAAGCAACTCGAATCCGAGATTAAGACAATAAATGTGGAGATTCAAACAAACAAAGAAAACCTGGAAGAATTGCAATCGATTATGCATAAAAATGAAAATAAACTCCGAGAAATTGACGATCTTCAAAGGGAAACACTTGAAAAAAATAAGGTGCTGTGTGCGATTTCATTTCAAAATTTATTTTACATAATCTTCCTTTCTCGTAGACTATAAAAATCCTAAACCAACGTTTGTTAGACTTAAAAAAGACTTTACAAAAAGAATTCTGCAGCGTGAAAACTTCAGAAGGCAGCAGTTGCGGGGATCGAATGCATGCGACCGATAATGGAGTAGTAATGGATGAAGTGAATTTCAAATATTTGAAGCATGTCATCGTGAAATTCTTGACTAGTCGTGAGGTAATATTTTCATATTTCACGAACACCATACTTTTCCTGGACCACTCACCATCGCAAAAAAGTCTTTTCGCAAGTGAAAAGTATTCTTATCCTGCATTTTACGATATCTTTCAGAAATATTTAAGCGCAATGTGATCGATATCCAATATATATGTGTTCTGAAAATTTCATCTCCAATTTCATATTTATATTCAGTCCTAGGAGCACATTTTCGTATTTGAAAACCGCTAACGAAGAAAAAATTTAAAGTTTTGTAACATGAAATCAACTGAAGACCTCTAGCTAATATCGATCGATCGTAATATTGTTTGCATTGAGCCAATAGTTGAAAGTTGTACAGAAGAAAACATAATTAACATATGTATATAATATGTACATACAATTAATTGAAAACTTTCTTCTTTGTTCTTAAATAATTTTAGGTGGAAGCTCGCCATTTGTTACGCGCCGTAGCCACACTACTGAAATTAACGAAAGAAGAAGAGAAGCTATTGCATGACACTTTGACTTGGAAAATGAGTTGGTTTGGTTCGAAACCTGATCACGGCAGTGGCCAACATGCCTTTTCCATACCACCCAGTTAGTAAAGTTTGGCTTTCTTTTTTTAATCACTTATTTTCTTAGGTATAAAATCGAAATTTGTGCAATTTGAGTCTTAATTCGAATACATTAAGTAGCCCTTTTTTACGAAGTATTATTATGAAAAAAAAAAAATGCCATTATTTTTTTTATTATTATTACAAATGATCTCGTTAAGTGTTCCCAAAAACAAAAAAGAACATTCCGTATATTCGTTGTTATTAATTTTCTTTAAAAATATATTAACGTCTCAATTAAAAATGATTCACATTTCTCTTTTTTTTTTTTTTTGTTAAAAAATGAAATAAATTTTCCCAAAAAAAAACCTTCCCCAAAAACGATCTAAAAATTGAAAATTTTCCCAAAAAAAAACCTTCCCCAAAAACGATCTAAAAATTGAAGGCGCACAACTTCAATTCTGTTGAAATGTCAGCAAATGTCAGGCCCCTGACAGAATTTGAACAAAAAGCTTAAATTGCGCATTAAAAGGCAAAAGTAAAAATTTATTAAACTCCTTTAAGTATTTTAGCGGTAATTTTTTTAAACTGAAAAAAAAACTCAATTTATATCACTTATAGAATAATCGATCGTCAGGAAAAACTAATCTTTCTTATGTTCGATGTCTGAGCAATTATCTGTTCTGCCCTCCGTGTCATCAACAGCTTCGTTGGAAGCATCTCCTCTTTCATTTTCTTCAAGCATTTCCGTCAGAATTGCCACCAAATGTTGAATTTCTTCCACTTGTTGACGTGATGCACTTAATTCCTTTTCTAAGCGTTCGGCGCATTCATGCAAACGCTGATTTTCTTTTAAGGCTTCAGCTAAAGTTTCCCTTCTTTCTTCCGCTAAACGTTCCCAATCGCCCGAACTGCCTGAGACTTCTCCGGTTTCACCTTTCTCCGCAGTATCTTCAGTTTTTCCTCTTTTATTAGGATATTCCAGATTGGTTTTAGTTTCGGTTACTTTGGCTTCAACTTTTTTCCTTTTTGTACCTTCATTGGCCTTTACAGCAGCAGCATTGCTTATATCGTAGAGTGCTTTTAGCCGACTTAATTTATCAGACTTTTTACTGGATGTAAAGTTTTCTTTGTCCGTCGCTTCCCCCTGCAAGCCAAGAGTTTTACGTTGATTTTTTAATGTTTCTTCTTGTTCCGCCGGCGTCTCGATCGGTATAAATATTTTATTACAAGATGTAGAGCTGCTAGACATTTTAACTACAATCAATGTTGAAATTTACTTTAGAAACTATCGCGAAATTTGGATGGAAAATTATACCGCTTTTAACAACTGAAGCTGGTTGTTGCTGATTACAATACATTGCCATATTTTGAAACTTGAATTATGATGTTTATCCTGCGTTAGAGGACTGACACAATGCTGCGATATTCCCATTTTCGGATTGAAAAGCCCCAAGTACATAAAATCGCATTACCATCTGATTTCATAGAAAAATGTAAAAAAAAAACATATGGTAAGAACCATATGGTATTAGAACCAAAAATAAAGAAGTAGAGATAAATGATAAAAATGTATGGAGTAATGATACAAAAAATTAATACAAAATGAAATAAATTGTTTTTATTTCTTCTTCTGTGCTTTTCTCTTTTTATTATATATCTCCAAAGTCGCGAAAAAGTCGGCAAAATCGAAGTCCCATCTCAAAACTCATCACTGTATCAGCCCTCGAAGGCCTATTTGTTCTTTTGTCGTTTATAACACAATAATTTCTATTTGTTTTTGATAAGAATACTATATATTATATGAAAAACTCGTAGCTTAGGCAACTCTGTGGAAAAGTAGGGTTATGCTAGCAAAACAGATGTTTACACTAGTTCTTTAAATTGTGGTTCAGATATTTTAAAAAACTTTGCAATGCGTTTAGGAAATTTCGGTCGTATTGCATTTGGGTGGTAAGTATCAATTAAACTAGAACCAGAAAAAGGAGAAAACGGATCAAATACTATATATTTTATAAACTATCATCAAACATAGGTCAATTATAACGGTAGGAGGCATATATTCGTTTATTCTATCAAAAAAGTCTGTAGATAAGCGGCGTTTCGAGGATATGCAAATTCGTGAACGAATGCGAAAATCGAACTTAGGAGATTACGAGGCTGTAGGCAATAGAAAGTTTGGTGCTTAAAAAATATTTATTAAATAAATTACGACAAAACAAAATTACGATCGATTTAACCTCTGAGAACATGTCGATGCCCCAGTTAAGCACAGCCGATCAGGCGAAATTACAATTAATGCAAGAAATGGAAATTGAAATGATGTCAGATTTATATAATCGCATGGCTAATGCGTGCCATAAGAAATGTATACCACCGCGTTATAGCGAAGCGGATTTGGGTAAGTTGTTGATGATAGCTCAAAAAAAAGAAAAAAAAAGAACAAAAAAATTAAAGCAAATCTTTCTAGGTAAAGGTGAGATGGTTTGCATTGATCGTTGTGTAGCAAAATATTTGGATATTCATGAAAAAATTGGAAAAAAACTTACCGCCATGTCAATGCAGGACGAAGAATTAATGAAAAAAATGTCTAATTAGCTTTTTATTGTTTTACTTAAATTTAAAGAACAAAAAATCCAAATTTTTTTTATTAGCAATATTTGCTTGTTGGTTTTTCAACTTACATATGTATAAATCTATAATTTTCACAAAACAATCAATAATGATATATAAAGACCAAAAAAAATTCTAACTGAAATTTGTTATATAGCGCGACAGTTCTGGTATAAGTATAGATATATCCTGCAATGAAAAAGGGAGATTAAGAGTCTAAGAGATATTAACCTAATTACTTAAAATTCAGAAGAAATACCTCCAAGTCATTTTCGAGACTACTATCATCAGTACTATCTAAATCACTAGTCTCAATACTATTTTCCCAATCAGATAATTCGTCCTCGTCATCTACATCAAAATCGTCCAAATCACCGGTCACGGCCGTAGCTTTTTGTTCAATTAATTCATATAAAATATTTTCGTGTTCCTGAAACGAAAGACTTTCTAAATGAACGTTCTCCTTGAAGGGCCAGAGCGAAATTTACCTTTAATTGTCCCCTCACTGCTGCTAGTTCACAGAAGGGATTTCCACATAAGTTTAGCATACGAATAAATTTCAAACTCTGAAGTTGTTGAGTGGAACAGATTTGTTCAATGTGATTATCATTTAAGAAGACATATTGCAGTTTACTCATTTTCGCTAAGGTATGCGATGGTATGCGAAGCAAGCGATTATTTTTTAAATTTAAGTGAACCAACTGTTTCAATTCCTTTAGACCATGTGGTACGGAAGTCAACTCATTGGATTCCAATGTTAACCAACGTAATTTTTTTAAACGCCTAATACTGTCAGGCAATTGCTGTAACTTATTGCCTCTTACGCCTAAGGTTTCTAATGACTCGCAATTTCCTATTTCGGTTGGTAATTGCGCCAGTCCTGTATTATTGCACCAAAATGTTTCCAAACAGACCAATTCCCCGATTTCTTTTGGCACACTAGTGATCTCATTGCAACTAACATTTAGAATTTTTAAAGTTGTCAGTTGGCAAATCACACTGGGAAATTCTGTTAGCTTATTATAATCCAAAGTTAGTACTTGCAGATGAATTAGTTTATTGGCAAAAGTTGGTAACTAAAATGACAGCAATGATAAGATATTTACGCGTAATTGAAGGACACATTACTTACTTGTTGCAATTGATTATGATTGAGAAACAATTTTAATAGGTTTTCACATTTCGATACCAGTTCTGGAAGATCGGACATCTCGAAACGCGATAAATTTAGGGTGAAAGCCTTCTGGCAAATAGCATTTTCGCAAACGGCTAAAATGTGATTATTACGAAAGAATTTGTATATGGCGTTCATCATTTCGTTTCTTCAAAAAACCAATAAGAAAAAAGAAAAATATAAAATTGACTTTTTTCAAATGTGTTTTTCAAATCGAGAGAATTTTTGAAGAAGCACTTTAAAGTATTATTACATTATTGTTAATTTATTTTTTGCAACTAATTGCCTAATTTTTTTTTTTTTTATAAAAGCCATCTAAGGAGAATAGTGTATTCAATTGATCATTCCTTTTGTAACACGCATAACAAGCCGTCAGGTATCCCCTAAAGCAAATGTAGTTTTGAATCAATTTAATCACATCCGTTCAAGATTAAAGTGCGGAAATCTATCTTCTCGGTGCAGCTCAGAGATCTTTTTTTGGAGGGCGTAATATTCTAAAATATTCTTTCTAAATTTTTCCACATTTTCATCTAAGATTTGGAGCAAACATCTGTTAGAGAGATGCATAAACGATAAAATATAACTCATTTTAAATAATTCTTCGAGGTGATGAGTATCCAAGGTTCGTGAAGTTTCCCCACTTGCTTTTATTTATTGTCTAATTTATACAATTATAAGCATTATATGCACTTGCCATCGATTTTAAAGCAAAGAAAGAAATCGCAATGAATGCATTTAATAATGCAAAGTCATTTCAAACGAATCTAGTATAATTCTCAAACATCGCTGCAAATAAAAATCTTGGTGGCGTGCCAGCTGCCAAGAAGTATCTAAAAGAAAGCACTTTCGATTGTTTGCTAGTCAATGTCCACTTTTGGAAGAGAGCTTTAGGTTTGATAAGCGTATTTTGAGAATAGATCTACGCAAGGGCTAGTTCTTCTAGGATGTCTTACTAGGAGAGTCAGCGTACCTATGCTTAAGCCTACTTGCCTAGAGGCGACTTTCCTCTAATGTGTATATGTTATGCGGACTTCTAAAGACATTCACTATTTAAAAAAATTTGCATTTTTAATATCAAACAGGGAAGTCCTGTTGGGGAGAAGCTCGTAACCTCTGACAGCATAAAAAAACTCCCAAGCACAGAGGCAAAACGAAAGAATGATTCATTTTTTAAGCGGCGAGATTAAAAAAACTATGGGATTTCAGTGACCTGAAGAAAAGGAAGCAGCGCACTTTCCCAACAAAAAAAAAGGATTAATTATATCTGCCATTAATTATTGTGCTATTGTCGTGGGGACAATCGGACAATTCTCTCCAAGCGGTAGTTCCCCTCTCTTCTTTTCCACCATCGTTTAAAAATAGTTTTTCTACCCTTCCAGCTTAGTTTGCATGATAAAAGTTGTTCCGCTTCGCAAGTAATCCTAAGTTCTCGTTACATTTGCAAACAAATGGAATAAAAGGTAAAATAAAGTGAAAAGCGGAAAATCCTCCGCATACTTATTGAAGTCATGACCTAAATAAGGAAATGCTGATAATAAATTTGTAATTACTGCAGCTCCCACAGAAAGATATTTGTCCTCCAGGACAATTGTCCATGTAGGACATTTGCCCTATAAAAGCTGTAGGCATTCTCTAAAAATAAAACAATTACTCCAAGCATAATAAATTCCTCGTCCAATGAAGAAGAATGAAGCTCCATTTGCACGCAAAATTCATAATAGTCAACCATTCTTGACATCTCGATGAATGTGATTTACTCTCTTAACTGCTAAAAAAAAAAAAAAAAAAAAAATGAAAAATTCTGATAATAAGGTTTTATTTAATGTTTGTAGATTACAAAATCGAAATGCTTGATTAATTGTATTAGCAAAAAGTTGTTAACTATAAAAAAGACTATACTTTGTAACCAAAGCCAATAGAAAGTATTCCATCCTTCGAATTCTAATAGGTAAGCGGGTAAAAGCCATAATCCTTGAGCTAATACCCACAAGGAAAAATAACCTACGGCAGTTCTAATTCCTATACTTTTAAAATGACTAAAGCATAAAGGTAATAACGCCAAGTACCAAATGAAATATTGCGACGTTACAACCGAATTGTACGTTACCATAACAAAGGTTATAGTAAAAATACAAAATGGCAAAGATTGTCGAAATTGACCAAAGGTAAAAGTTAAAAACACTATCATTATGAACTGTGGCATCAATACCAATAGTTTCTGTAAAGAGGTCAACTCCTCTGTACCGCTTCCCAGATATTGCATTAAAAAGTACAAGGAGAAATTATGACGTAAATCCTTTCGTACTAGATGATAAATATAGGCTTCATATAAGAATTTAAAGCCATATAACTTGTAAAAAAGTAAAGTCAATATAGCCAAACTGGTAACTGTACCCATAACCAATAACAATTGCTTTTTGCAAGGGCAGGTAAGCTTTCCTATGAAATCCGCAATTTGACAAGTTGGACGTTCACTTAATGCTAGATAGTAAGCCAAACTGAAGAATAACGGATATAATCGTAAATGTATTGCTAATCCATGCAAAATACCAGCATAGAAGATTAACAGTAAACTTAATCGTTGTTCGTTTGCTCTGAATGCTTTCATGATCATGTATAGAGTAAGTATCACAATAAAGCTGGAAAAACTATCGCCGTTACCGCGTGTAGATATGACGGCGGTAAGAGGATTGTATAGCCAAAAGCACGCTGACGCTTTCGCAACAATTTCAGGACGGTTAATGTTATCGCTTTGTAAACAATCCGTTTTTTTCGCTTGCGAATATTGAAACCTTAGCTCATCTCTCACCAGCCTATAAATCAGCACCGCAACCCATATATCAAAGCCAGAATAGATTAGTTTCCCAATAGCTGGATGTAAAAGCACACTAGGGATTTGCATAAACGCATAAATTGGGCTGTAACGAAAAGTGTGTCGATTAAACGGAGATCCGTGAGATCCGTTCAATATACCGCGCGCTCCATCGACTACTACCCTGTAGTCAATATCCGTATACGGCACTTCGGAATAAGAATCGTGTATTTCTCCATATACAGTTAATAAAAGTCGTATTATCGTTGAGAAATACAAATGAGCAAAGAATCTGACATTAATTAATGAATGCAATAACATTCTCCCCGTTTCTTGTTTATCAATTTCAACTGCTCGTGCGAAATGTTTATATTGAGAGTTGCCATTTGTAACGTACTTCGAAACAGTAGATAATATATATGAGCAATTATAATAGGACACTTCATTTAAGCTTTTAATTTACTATTTCGTGCGAAAATCTTTTTGAACAAACCCCTTCTCACAAGGCACTAGCAGATGTTGAATGGAAACGTCACACTAAATGAGTATTTATTCGAAACTTACCATAACCCTCGCTTTCTTCTTACTTACATTATTTTTATGGATGAGTTGTCAGATTCCACGATTTTCTGAAAAATAATCAACCAAGAACAAATAAAGTTCAGTAATGTTTTTAATAATAAGGAGGTCAAGTGTTTTTTTTTAAACTTGTGTTGTCTGTCTTTCTGTTTTAGAGTTCTGGTCTCCATATTTTCCGTGTAGAAGGAATAAAAAAAGTAGATGAGGTACAAGACGAAAAATGCAAAGATCGTAAGAACTGAGAGACTTTGGAAACGATGAATGAAAATATGAAAGTCGGACTTCCATCTGACCAATAAACAGTTCCAAAAAATTTAAAGTCTTCCTTGTCATGTGTGCTTCTTTTCCTCTACGAAATTGGTCAGCAACAAGGATTATGTTTACAAGGTCAATGTGTTCCCTTTTTCGACCATGGATGGAAAATTATATGTACATATTGAGACTACTATGCTATCTGCAGTACGACACATATAACTGCATGAGTCCACTTGGAATTGATGTACAAAAATGCATTTCTCTGCAACTTAGTTAAAAAACAGGGAAGAAAGCAAAGATTGCGATTCGTTAAATGTCGTCATCGTTATGCTAACTATAGTATTAAGCATTTGTATTTTATAATCTCGAAGATGTAAATAAAACCTCTATAGGAAATTTGATAAACAATTATATCCTTGGCCCATCAACATTAAAGCTCTCCCATACACTGAAAGATATCACGTATATTGAAGGATTATTGCTGTCGTCATCTTCCGTTAAAGAAATATGTCATTAAGAATTTTGATTTATTTAACCTTCGCTATAATTACAATTTGGTTTTCATATCTTTAGCTGCTTTTTGCAAACATTCTTTAAACAATTTGAATTCTTTATCACACGTCCTATATTCTATATTCAGATCACGAGTCACACAGGCCGCATATACTGCCGCTGAATGAGAACATTTACTCAATAGTATAGGATAATTACGCAGACGTTGGTTGGCTTTGCGCACGGATTCCATTATCGTCTTTCTTAAACTTGGGATCTTGGATAGGTTCAGCTATAAAAATATCATACAGTGGCTTGGAAAATAATATTAGCATGGAAATGGTTATAAAACCAATTTGAAATAATCTCGGATTGCGATGAATCCAATTACGTTTTGGTAGCTGAACTGTGCGTGTGAGTTTTCTTTTTTCTGCTTGGCGATCTAATAATTCTTGTATTTGCGGCGGTGGTCTATAAGGTTCATAAGGAGGTATGGAACGTCGCGACATTATTTTCTGTAACTTTTGTAAACTTCTGTTACTGTGTGAGGAGAAAAAGCAACGTTTACTTACCTTCCTAAATTTCTGTTATTTCTTTTATTTTAGGCCGATCTTCTCGTTCATTCAAATAGCTACGCTGCAGATCAATGCCAGAACAACACAATGAGTCTCTATGCCACTTCACGCAACATAAACGCATTTGTTCCAATGCCTCTAAACATTTACTTTCCTGGTAGTTATTTTCTATGAATTATATAATAAAAATATTATTCTTTTAGGCTGTGTCCTTTCCGAAGAATTTACCTTTTAGACAAGCTTGTATTCGACACGCGTTCTTCTTACAAGGATCCTTCCTAGTATCAAAGGACATATATATAGACAATACAATAAAATTTTTTTACTTTATACACCGGAAAAGCTCATTAAATCAATTTTTAAGATTATGGAGAAAAACATGAAAAAAGCAGAACAACAGCTGACCGAATTAAAAAAAAAAACAGTGTTATCGGCCATATACCGTATATTTAATTTCGGTTGGCAAAACAGTTGAATGCGCAAGAAGGTTACTACACAATGAAGCGTAAAAGAGCTGGCGCAACGGAGCGCCTTTTTGTTTTTCGGGTTGAAAAGCGGCCGCGCTATCATGTTGTTTTACAGGTAAATGTAAGCCAAAATATATGGTTTTGAAACCAAAAACAACAAGATCAACGTAAGCCTAAACAACAAATTTATAAACAATAACAATACGGAGGTTAGTATAAAAGCAAAACAAGCTTGTTTGTTGATGCTTAATTTGGAAATTATCGTTTATTACAAACATTTTATGTTCCAATTGCTATAACGTTTCGTAACAAGTCGACAAGATTAAAGTCTCATCCC
Organism: Glossina austeni; assembly: GCA_000688735.1. NCBI lineage: Eukaryota > Metazoa > Arthropoda > Insecta > Diptera > Glossinidae > Glossina > Glossina austeni. The sequence goes on from KK502647.1 coordinate 246,471, forward strand.
GTAAATAAGAATAACGCATCAATGCGTGGAAGCATTGCGGCAAATCATATGATTTGCAAGTGTACACACTATTAAGAGCAAAACAAAACAACGCACAGGAATAGATGAGGAATATTTATTTAAAAGTAGAAATTGTTCATCTAATTTATGATTGGTTTACACTAATATACAGTTCTTTTTTTTTATATTATGTGATTTGAAATTTGAGTTTATACTACGCATTACAAGAAATGAAAAACAAGTAATAAAGACCATTTATTTTGAAGTTACAATATATTCAGGAAACCGGTTTTTAGGGAGTGATAAATTTGTTTCCAAGTTATGGATCAATTAATCCACAAAAATGTATCTAATATTCATATTTATATGTATCTAATTAATCTTCTCTATCACTAAGCGATGAACAAGCTTGTTTGCCGTTATATGGACTTTCTTATTGTTATTTTTTATAAATTTCTTATTCACGCTTACTTTGATTTCTTTATTTTTTATTCTGAAACCATATGTTTTTGTTTACGTTTGCCTGTAAAACAATATGGTAGCACAGCTGCCCGCTTTTAACACAAAAATGAAAATGACGCTTGATTGTGTTAAACCCCTAAGTGTTTGAAAACTTTAGATAAAAAAATTATATGCTATCTAAACCAAAATTTCAAACGTATGATAAATTACAAAGCAAAAAAAAAAAGATTAAAAATAATGCAGTACAGAGACAAATTGCAAAACTTTGCATTTTTACATTAAAATTAATTGCCATTTTTCTTTTTTTACTTTTGTAATATGAGGTGTATGTATACGAGGCTCCCCAAACTCGGTTTTTAGCATCATCTTATTTCTGTTCTTGGATGTTCATTGCTTTCATTACACTCAACTTAAAGCTTCGAAGCTTGATAGGCGAGCAAAAATAATTTGTGTGTGTGCAGCTTGATTCTTTAGATGAGTACCGATATTCATACAATCCGGCAACTCTTCGGAAGCACGCCAAATCAGATTTTTTCTGTGCGTTCTTCATAGGCCGAAAAGGAAAAGTTTCAATCAATTTCTCTAGAAGATCTTTTCACATACGTTAAAAATGTGTAAAATTATATACTTCTTTTATTAACATACTGCACATTGATTAAAATTCATAAAAATTGCGAAGGAAAAAAATCCTGTATTATTCGGACGACGGACGGATCAGAGGGGTTTGCAAATTGTCATTGTATTTTAGAACAAGAGCGTAGTGTGTAGTGTAAGAGTGTACAAAGAATAGTTGTGTAGAAGCAAGAAAAAAGTCAATTAGAAATTACTAAAGTAAAATTACACCACCACCACTGTTGGAAAGGAAATACTTAGCTTAAATACTCTTCTTAATTAAAAATATGCCTTCAAAAAAGAAAAAGTATAATGCACGTTTTCCAGCGGTAAGTTGAAATGAAAAGTTCATAGTAAACAAAAATGAAATGTATATTTTTGTTTATACATTTTACATATTTGTTTAATGAACAAACTAAATAGAAACATTTCGCAATACCTTCAATGAACATATGAATACAAAATATGAAATCATGTTGCATATCAATAGTGACAAAAAAAAAATAAATAAAATTCTTTAATCAATAACTCTATATATATATATATATATATATATGTTTGCAGGGTCGCATCAAGAAGATTATGCAAAGTGATGAAGAAGTGGGTAAAGTGGCTCAAGCAGTGCCAGTTATAATTTATATCCTTTTTAAACTCAAATGTGTTTTAGTAGCTTTTTGCTCTAATGTCCATTCTTTTTATATCTGATCTGGTTTCCTTAACTACAAAAATAATGGGATTATTGTCCCGCATTATTTTCTTTTTTATGATTACCTAGAACGTTGGAATTGTTTGTGGAATCGCTGCTAACAAAAACTTTAAAAATTACCAATTCTCGAAATGCCAAAACCTTATCAACGTCTCATATGAAACAATGCATAATGTCAGAGCAGCGATTCGATTTTTTACGCGAATTGGTTAAGAACATACCGGACATAAGTGTGGCCGAAGAAGCGGCCCAATATCAAGACGATGACAATCAAAGTTCTAATGAAGAAGCCTGTAATGATTCGGATACACCATACGATTTAAGTATGCCATCAACTTCCACCCAAAGACACCATCACAATTCCTTTAACGGTGGCGGAGGAGAAGGAGATAATGGAGATGATGTCGTCAGTCCAAACGGGTTCACCACACAGCCCAAACAAGCAGACATGGAGCACAGCGGCCGTTATCAGCATGTAAAACGTGAAACATCAGATTCGAGCAGTCATCGGTTAAAATTGAGACGTTTATTACCGAAATCTTCAAATTCCTCCTGTTATTTGCCCACAATTTTGTCCACAACAACTCCTAACAACGTCAATAGTGCATCCGTAAGGCATTTAAATATGTTGGCAAATTTGAGCAGCACCAAACTGTTGCGTTCGGAATCCTCTCCCTTACCGGAACCTTATACAACACAACTAAAAACGCAACGTCTCAAACATCAGTCACATTCGCTTTCATCGAATAGCAACAATCGTCAAAATACTCTTACAAATGCAACCACGACGACAACAGCAACAATACCGCCATCATCATCATCATCGTCATCATCATCACCATCACCAATAACTATACCAAATAAATTACAACAAAAACAAACTGCCATACCCGCGCCTATCGTTAGCATCGATTTTTGCAATAAACCTGTAGTCAAAATAGATTATAGCAGTTTATCAGCAACGGATGCAACCACAACGACAGCAGGTTCCTGCCCCTCGACAGCACCCGCCGCTATGGCAAATGCATTCAATTTTTCGGCTGACTGTGTGGCGGCTACACCAGTTATAAATATAGATCTTTCCAATATGGTGGCAAATGTTGCAACCGATTTAACCACCACCAACAACAAAACATCACAAGCTACCGCAGTGGGTGTTGGTGTAACTTCCGCATCAACCAAAGTTTCAATCGATTCAAAGAATTCATCGAACGATTCGACAGTAAGACCTACATCGATGGTATCGTCTAAAAGCAACCCCTGTTTGGATTTAGATGAGGACTACGATGATTTATGAATTCCCCTCTATTGTTCTTCTCTCTCCCCTTCTGCAGCAACGGACTAAGTTCAAATGAACTAATGACTTTATATCTTCAATTATCCTTTTTTTTGGTTTTCTTTTTTTTTTTTCGTGTAGTTTTTAATTATCTCTGGATACATTAAAAACATTTGTAAAAATTCTAAAAGTTGATATAATTCAAAGAAGTAATAGAAAGAAAGAAGGATGGTTTTTAGCGTCCGGAATCAATTCTTGATTAATGTAAGATTCTGTGATTTAACTGTGCTCATACGTCCACAGACAGACAGATATCAAATTCTTGAAATTCTCGAAGCTTTAACTCAATAACCTAATAAGAATGTGCTCAACCAGGCACATGGCATGAATGAATGAACGAATCTGTGTTTAAATCAAAATTTCAATAGGCATCGGACTTGGAATTGACCAATGATAGCAGCTCTTCTCACCAAATCGAATTGCGTCTTGACCAAAAACGATATGAACTTTAACCAAAGGTTTTCGATTGTTATTCTCTTCTTTTATCACAATTGGAGCAAAGTAATTATGGCCTAAAAAAAAAGAAGTCCCCAAGTACGAGAAAGCCATCATTTTTTCCCATATTCTCCTAAATTGTAGATTTATGGATTTCGCGAGTATTTGGTTTAAGGAGGAAAGATATGCACCGTCTTGCGCGCTGCGGAGTGAAATTGAACAGATGAAAATATATTTTGACGCTTCTGACGCTTCCAATTTAAATTCTCTCTTATGTTTGGGTGTCGTCGTCGTTCGCCGGTCCCATCTACATTCTCGGTATTATTATTAAGCCCCGTCTATTTATCCTTATTCTTTTATATGCCATCATTTTATTTACTTTCAATGAAATGAAAATAAAACGGAAGGTATTGAAAATACATTTAAATATTTATCATATTGTCGGTTGACGAGTAAAATTCGTTAAATGCTTATCCTTATTGGGTTTTAGCTGTCAGCCGATGATATGCAAAGAGCAAATACCTAAAGAACTTCATAAGAGATAAGTATACGCTCCGAAGGAAATTAATATATACCCATATGTGACGTTAGTAAGCAGCAAGTATACGACCTGCTTTACCAAGTGGGAAAATTGAAAATTTGCTTAAAACACTCGACTTCTAATTTATTGGGTGTTTGCAAAAAATTTGATCATTTTTTCACTTGCAAAAAGCGTCTATTGAGGAAAATTTGAACGAGATAATCAAAATCATCCGTTCATCATTTTCTACAACATTGTACAATATTTTAGGCAACATGGCGATATCATGTCGAAAGAACTTCTATTGGTTTGACAGCGATCCACTCACCGACCAACTTCTTCAACTTTGTGGACCCGCGTGCCAGCTAATCCATGCTGCACCAATCTGAGCAAGTGGCGCATTGTCTGGAGATTACGTTGGGTGTGGCAGAACTTCCCATTCGAGCTGCAACAGCGTATCCTGGAAAGCTGTTGCAACAAGCGGCCAAAAAAAGGCATTTTCAGTCAATTCGTGTCGGCGCTTTTAAACCGTTGAATCCAAAGCTGGCAGGAGCAGGGTAACCATGATTAGTCCCGTTGTATGCTGAATAAGTCAAAATCATTTTTTTATGTAGAGGAAGAGTAAAACCATCGAATTCAACCGTTATTTCTTAGAAGTTACTGCTCAACATTTTTGCAAACACCTAATAAAATAGTTTCCTATAACATTTTTCTATTTCATTTCTGGGTGATAATGAAAAAAAAAAAAAAAAATTGATGGAAAAGTCCAAAATTAAGTAAAAGTTTTTATTTTAAAAAATGTATAACTTTTCATTTTTTAAAAATATACAATTGTTTTTTTTACATACATACATATATATATATGTCTCATGTGTTAAATTTTTTCTTTAACTTAAGTTTACAAAATTTTAATAATTTTTTCTTTGAAGCAAATTGATGGGTTCAAGTTAAGTTTGTCGGTAGTTTGTCGGTGCATTTGGGTCTAGAGATGCTTCAAGCACAAATTCTTGTCTTACAAAAAAAAAAAAAAAAGAAGGAAATTTCAATATAAGAAAATACATGATATTTAAAATTTACATTTTCCAAAATTTTCCAAAAATTGCTTTTCTGTCCTTTTTTTTTTTTGTTTTTATATCTCTCTCAATGAAATATAAATTAAAATGTTAAAATAAAGTGTTGCAAATTTACGGTTCGGTGTTGGTTTTGTACTCTTTTTTTCCTTTCTTTTTTTGTTGTTTTTTTTTCTTAGATATATATATATAGCTTTGTAGTCCATTCATAATCAATCTAATCTTCGGGTACCTTCCATTGCAATTGTTTGCCGCGTTCGTATAAAGCTTTAATTGATGTCGTGAATTTGTTATCCTTTCGCAATTGCAAGTAATGTTTGTATAGCTGCAAAGTGGTCCGTGCGTCCTCCACCGAATCGTGAGTTTCCGATTGTATTTTAGTGCCTAGAAAATGCCAAGCCAGAAATCTTAACGAGACCATGCGATGATGTGGCATATGAAATAAATGTACGGTATCGATTATTTGCTCCGACGGCACGCATATATTAATAACGCTGTAAAAAGTGTACAAAATTAAATAAACAAACCAACAAAACATAAAACGGAAAAATTAATTTTCAAATTTTTCTAACAAAATAAACTAACCGAAAATCGTTTTTCAGACCATGACCTACAAATAAAACACCGACATCCACAAGATATTTGAGCTTTTGATATGAATACTTTAATGCCGTTAAACGTTTGCTGCTGAAATTTGCATCCAAATCGCCCGGTTTTATGCCCGAAAATTGCGTAAGATAGTCGACCACTTTTTCTTGCGTTGATATGTAATCATCAAGAAACGGTATCCCTTCATTCGGCCCTTGTCTGAAATGAAAAAAAAAAGCAAAAAAGGTGGCAAATATTTTTGAAAAATCATTTCATCCCTTCCGTTAGGAGTGCACAAAACTGGCATGAACTGGTCCCGATTTATTGCATTTCACTCTTCGTATCGACTTTTGAATTTCGAAAAAAAAAAAAAAAAAAAAAAGGGAGAGAAAAACGCCGCCTTAATTCTTTAGTGGGATCTTTGGTTTTCTCATTGGAAGATGAAGGGATAAAATCACCTTACGTTCATATCCCGTTGGCAACGATAAGAGACCGAGAAGCAAAAACGGCTTTTGAAAGTAAAAAACCAATTTTTGATTACCAAATAGACTTTCAGTATAATTTTCCGAGAGAGAGAGAGAGAGAGAGAGCAAAATCTGTAGTGCTAACGAAAAAGCTTTGACATACTTTCCATCAGTGATTCCCAAAGAGTGCGCAAAAAAAGCGTACAAGCAAAAGGCAGTGCTTTCGATCCCAGAATACTTAATAGTAGAATACTTCCGAACGCTGCAAATAGTTTTTAAAAGGTTCCCATTCGATTTTTCGCAGTTTAATACAGGATAACTCTTTTTTTTATGTTTCCTCGAAGCTTTTCTGCTTTACTTAGCACTAGTATAACTGAGAGAGCTTTTTTACTTATTTTTCTTACTATTCAACTTCTGGCAATGTTCGCGGGCCTCATCCCTTCGTATGAGCTAAATACCTACCATGATTATAGTTGTTTTTTTTTTTTTTTTTTAGTTTAACACATTTTCTTACCCGCGTATACATGAAATACGCGCTACACTCATGTGACATGGTTTTATGGTTGCTGTTTTGCCATCCGGTCTGATTTCATTCTCTTCGGGATTTAAAGTGACAAACTCAGCATCCATAGCTACCAAATCACCAGCTTGCGGCATTTCATTGGCCTGCAATGGCTTAAAGAGAACATCACTTGGATTATTCACTTGTAAAGGATTTAAAATATCCTAATGAGAGGGGATAGAAAAAATAAATAACAAAATAAAAGATTATATTGTTAAAATCAAAGAGAGATTTATGTTTCAAATATTACTTGTATAAAAGGATTAAATAAAGGTTGCAACTCAAGTGGATTTATGTCCTTAGTTTTTAAAATGTCTTTTTCCATATCGCTTTTATCACTATCCAGATTGCTGTAGAATAATATGCAAGGGACTTTCCAATCTAAGGTAAACCAAACAGATTCCTGATTTGAAACGGGTGATATGCTAAGAAAGAAGGCCACGACTTTATTATATATAAAGAGTAACTTTTCCAATTTTCTTTTTGCTTACCAGAAGTCATTGAATATATACCATTGCGGTTGTTCGTCAGTCGAATTTTTATTATCCATCTTTAATGCGTGATATTTCTTGCTGACGTTTATCAAAGAGACTAAATTTTTTTGAGTGCCATCGTCTACTTGACACACCACCGCGTGCAGAGAATATTCCCGATAGCTTTCTTGATTATAAATCTTTAACTTGTGTAGTAAATGTTTCGATGCATTTGTTGTACCGCTTTCGGATAAATATTTCGCTTCATCGCTTTTAGTATTACTACTATCGGTTTGTACGCTTAACTCGCCCTGCTGTTCATTGATCGCCATAGAAAAGTACAATGGAAACCAAGAATTTTGACGGCTACAAGGTGAAGTGGTAGTATTGCTAGGTGTTTGATTTATATTTGAAGGAGACTTTCTAAAGAAACAATATATTTAGAAAATTTTTGGGCTGGGAAATTTTGCCGTTAATAAACTTACCTGTCGGGATGTAAAAAATGGCAATCACTACGTGAACAATTAATGCCATAACGACAGGGCTTATTCGTATTTAAAGTGGCCGGACTTTCTGTCAAATTATGAGTATTATTACGATTCAATTGTTTTCTGAGAAAAGCCAGGTCTTTCTCATTACTCAAACCGCAATTAATGGCCAAAATTTGAGGCAAGCCGCTAACCTAGATATTGGAAGAAAAAAAAGGGACGAAAATGTCAAATGCCCTTAAGACTTTACAACGACTATATAAAACCTTAACGCTTTGCTTGGTAGGGGAGAACTTTTTGCATTTTTCACAAAATGCCTGAATATTTTTTTCGGAACTCAATGAACCTTTAAGTATGGTGCCGAAATTAAAATATTCCCCAACATCTTTCCCAGGCATTTGTACGGGATATGTTAGGTTACAAGTTAACAGAATGCTTTGTTTCGATTTCTGCAAAAAGAAAACAATATTAATAAGAAACAGAAAATTTAAACAGAAACGAACACACTCACTTCTTCATTACACTTAAGACATCTGTTAATGGTAATTTGTTTTGTGCCAAATAATTTACTAATTTCGGTCTCTTCATTGATCTTGCTGCGTTCGCGTTCATCATCCTTTATGCTTTCATCTACAAAGAGAAAATAAGTAAAACGGTCATATTTTCCATTCGATCTTCGAATCTTCGATACCATCACCTCCGATTGTTTTTCGTTAATTAGGGTCGTGTTAACTGGTGGATCACTTCATCTACAACTTTAAGATGGCTTTAGTTAATGTTTGTGTCAAATTTCAGCTGGATTAATCAACTGCACATATATGAGGGGGCATTCATGAGAATTTCTTAAAAAACTCTCCATTTTATTCTGAGATTATTTCAGTTTTCTAACTATTTTTGATGAAATTACACCATTCGATGCGAATTTCAACAGCAGATAACAAACGGTTGACGCGAAAGTCAAGTGGCAAACCGATATTAAATTTCCATTTACATTATTTATTCAATTGGAAATTATTTCATTCATATTGCTGTTGAAATCGCTTCGTATAGATGTATTGATACCAGTCGAGTTAAACTGCACTGCTAGCGCCCAAAGTACTTTTTCGCTTCGACTAGTCGATCGCAATTTTTGGCTTCTCTTGATTTATGCGGATTTTTGGACACTAAGAAGGAAATGACAATATTTTCATATACAGAGTTCTGGGTGGCGAGTGTAAACATTGAAATTAAAACTATGAATATAATAAAATAAAAAAAAGACTATGATACACTTTTTAAACTACAAACTTTACACACCGCTTTTAACGTCTATAACTTGAAACATATCTCCGTTAGATTTCATTGGATCCATATCATCCTCTATGTAAGCATTTGTAGGCAAAATAGATGCTTTAACTGAATAAGAACGAAAAAAGAAAGTAAAAAAAAGATTGGAATGCTAAATACAAACAATTAGTCCACACTAACGGTAAGGGCTTTGTCCATATATAAGATTACTGAAGCGGCTATTCTTATATGAATCCAAAATCTCATAATGCATTTGATGCAAAATAAATCGATTCCAATTCTGTAAATATAAAATATAAATCATTTGACATAATATTTGTCCATCATTGCTTACCTGACTCAAGCTTATTAAGTTAACATTAGAGGACCGATCGGATAGAATTAATCCCAAAGCTGAAGCTTCTGGAACGGTGCGAAATGAACGCAAAAAATTGCTAGCTTGACAAGGAGTGGAAGCTGGGTAACAAACGTTGACGTTTATTGTCTCAAAACTATGCTAATAATCTATTTTTATACACTCACCCGTACTCTTGTCCAACATATGAAACAGGAAACCCAATTCACAAGTCAGACAAAACTCTTTAGAACAACTATGTTCGATTAATTTCTGCCTTAAAGGTTCTATAAAGTATAAGATTTGTAGCATCGCGTTGCAATAAGAGTTGGGTAGTGTAGCTTCTAAGCCTGCAAAGCAAGTCTGATTGTGTTGTTCAAAATCGAAATCTTGGGTACCCAGCTTCGAGTACTTCAAATCGACTTTGCGGTAACGTCGGGGTATAATTTTAACATTGTTATCTGATGATTTAACAACGCTAGTTAAATTATTGCCCGCCCCTGCAAAAAGTGTTAAGTAGAATAGATGTTAAAACTGCAATATAAATGCGTAGTGAACAAGAAAACTAAGCGCAAAGAAAAAGACAAGCAAGAGAGATTTCCTTCGACGCATACCCTGCCTTTATGGGCAGTTATGTGTTGATGAAGATGCTCTCGGTAACGTGGTTTCACGTCATTTACCTGCACTTCCAGCATTAGGACATTCAGTTATATACGGTATTTGATTACGTGTCTGGGTTCGCGGATTGGGTGAATATCCAATGGGTCCTTGCATTTTCATGTTGCTCAAAACTTCCTGTTCTATTGGTTTCGGACGGCGATATTGATAACGCAACAGCTCGGCTGGCCAATCAGAGAAGTAACGTGTACCCGTAACCAAATGCGGCAAAACTATTGACGACAAGGGGAATGTGGTATCAGTAATAGGTACTATGGGTAATTGAGGTACTGGGTCAGCAAATTCCGTATCACGGGAGAAAGCATTAAATTGTGGTTGGGGAGTATTTACCGCCGCTATAATACTTATATGACCAGATTGATCTCCGAATGCCATTACTTGCGACGAAGAACTTATATCGAAGCTTAGCACACACTGGCTGCTGCTGTTATTTATGTTATACATTGAAACACGTGGTTCACTTAACTCGACGGTGTCGACTAACTGTACTTGGCCATAACTGGAGACCACGACTAAACGGGAAGATTGCGAGGGTAAAAATTTCAATAATTGAGGATCCACTAAAACTGGTATAGGCGAAACCAAACGCAACATTCGCAAATCGTAGACCATCAAGAAACGATCAATTGCTAAAGTACTCTGCCGTCCGCTATAACCACACGATATTAAGTAGTTGCCTTGAACATCGAAATCAGAAAGACTTCCTGTGTGAGTTTTAATCGTATGCTCAACGTGCAAGGAGTTCAAATCACGCAAAGTCACTGTACCAAATGGATCGCCGGCGAAAAGAAGCCGAGAATTTTGTCGCAAAACTGTACATCCGGCAGAACCCACATTTTCCTAAAAAAAAGAAAAAAAAAGCATTTATATTATAGTTCACTTGCAGCAAGAAACATTTCTGTTAATCTTTGGTTAACGCTTCTTTTTTTTTCCATTGTTTTGCCGCGATGAATATCGACCATACACGGATCACCTTGCCTTGGTATTGATATCTGCTACATGTTAAAAGCTCGTGAAATATATGCTTTAGAATTTTTGGTTATTAAAAGCGTACGTGCTTGTCGAGGTTGTAAAATAGATTCGAACATATATCTACCAAAGTTCGAAATTTTGTGAATTCGAAAAAGGACATCAATACAGCCACTACAGCTCCTAAAATTTTAGGCATCTCGGATGTGTATTTGTGGGCAATATAAATGGAATGATAGAATTGTTCGACTTCGATTGTTTCCTTATGAAATAATATGTGCAAGAAAGCTCACCAAATTTGTTTCCTTTAAGCTTCTTAAGTCAAAGTCGATCATTTCTTCTTGTAGTCCGGCCATTATTAAACGATGTGGTGACAATTGCTGCATGCAAACCATTTCCGTTAAATTTTTAGATCTAAAATTGATATTTCCTAAATATAGTCTGCGAGGAGAACTAAACGGTGGCTATACCTGTGCGTAAATTTTGGAATACCTCTCCGTATTTGATGTCTTAAAGTGGTTTGAGTTAAAACCAATATACCCGCATCCATTGTGTCAATTTGTCGCACTATGTCGCTGGCATGCACTTGAAATGAAGTATACTTTTGCAAGTTGCTACTGTAATAAGAAGTAACATGACCCTAAAATTTTTCATAAATTTAGCAAAATATAAACATAAGAATCAATCGTCTTACTCCTTGGTTACCCATCCATAATAATTCTTCATAATCATCAAAAGCTACTGCCGAAACTCCATAATTCTCTCCTCCATCTGCTAATATAGGCACCAATTCCATATAATCCGGTTCACTAGAGGAACCTATGTTAAAGCCACCGAAATTTGGTGAATAATGAGCACTTGGACGTTGGCCACCTCCGTCGTAAACATCTAAGCAATAAACGACAATAGATTTACGAAAGATTCTGAATCTTTTGCCTCATACTTACTCAGCATATCAACAAAATCCATCTTGCAAAAATTGTACCCTGTAACTTATCTTTTACAAAATTTATTCAATTTATTTATTTATTTTTTCTTTAGATGTTGAGTTAAGGTGGACCAAGCCAACAAATTTGAGGCTATATGTCCAGATTTATTCAATTTATTACATTGATTTTTCTTAAGTTTTCATGGAATCTTCTTTGTTTGTTGATTTCGTGTTCGATAGCATTTATATTTTATGTAAAAAAATATATACAATTAATACTATTGAAATACGACTCTGTGTACAAATTTCAACTACAACTCTGTGTTTTTTTTTATCTGATGTAGAAAGATACAAAACAACGCTTAGTTATAGTGGAGAGACAGTGTAAAAATATGTAATAATAAGTTATTGGGAAATTCTTGCTAATTAACAGTTAAGAATATTCGCGCTCTAAAGTCACATCCTCCTTGACAAAAACGTCATATTACGACTTTGCATGCTACAAGGACTTAGAAGAAATATCTATCTCGAAACCGAGTCACATAAATTGCAAAAACGAGGAATTTTATTAGATAACTTTATTTATTCTAAAATGCTTGTATCGCTTATTCGCTCACGCAAACGCTCAAGTATTTAACAAAATAGTCCATGAGTTATAGGATAATTAAATGACTAATTATTAATAGGAGTAGTATCCTGTAGTGTAGAACGAGGTTTACTTTTGCTTCCTTAATTTACTCAACTAAGGCGCTGAAACATTTAAATTCAATTTCCTTCCTTTGTCTAAAAAACTTTATTTCTTTCCGGTTTTTGTACTGGAAACGTGTTCTTCGAATTTTCTTCTCCTCTCTTCGTTCTTACAATTTTTTGACAATATGAGATATGTTTTATTCAATCATTTTATTCATATCATAAATGAAATTGAATAGAATGCTGTACAAAATGCTTTCACCAAATGTTTTTGTTTACATTTATCTATAAAACAATATGGCAACGCGTCTCAGGGGCTGACGCAACGACGCGTTATTCCTATTTTCGGGTTAGACTTCGACTTTATCAATTTTTTTATAAAACCTTACGGAATTTGAGAAATCATATGGTTTTGCATATGCACATAAAAATAAAACAAAAAGAACACAACATATAAAACGAAGTAAAAGCAATTTATTTTAAAATTAAGGAATAATTTATATATTTACCTTAAATTGAAGTACTTTTTTTTTATGCTATGTGATTTCCAATTTGAGTTTATACTATACATTACTTTGTAAAAAACGAAAAACAAGCAATAAAGATCATTTATTTTAAAGTCAAAATACGGTTTTTTAGAGAGCGATAAATGATAGTTTTCAAATTATGGATCATTTAATACATAAAAATATATCTAATATAATTAATTATAAAAAATTAATAAAATAATTGTAAAGAAAATATTTGAATTCATTTATCAAAATACGTGTTTAATATTAATTAATTACTCATGTGGAACCCAAACACTTTGCTTTAACACAAACCCAAGAGATTTAATGTGATATCCAACAGTTGTATCATGAATGCCTAACTCTTTTGCAATTTCTCGACTTGTTAAATGTGGATTATTTTCCAACAAGGATAGCAAAACATCATTATCAATCTTGATGGTCGTCCAAATCGATCACTTTCCTGGAGACTCAGATCCCCGGAACGAAATTTGCTAAACCATCTTGACATGTACGAACATTTACAATATTTTTTCCAAATAAATTTTTATATGCAACCGATGCTTTGCTTCCTTTTTGGAATTCATACAAAATGCAGTGTCGTAAATGCGCTTTATCTACTGACATGTTTTTCACTTTAAATATCACAAGTAAATGATGAACGGTAAAAAAGACTCCTTTTATATTACACAGCAAGTAAAAAAACCAAAAAAAAATCCGAATGACTCCTAGCCTAGACTTTATTTACAAGAAAAATTACCTGCGTATTTGGCATACGACAGAACTTTCACCACAACCTATTATATATATATTTGCATATATCTTATCAATCTTCGTTATCACTAATACAACAAACAAACTTGTTTCCTTTTTTATTATTTTTTTATAAGTTTGCTGTTTGCGTTTACGTTCATTTCTTTATTTTTGATCCTAAGACCGTATGTTTTTGTTTACATATTCTTGTAAAACAATATGGTAGCATTGTGTTTAGCATTTGGGAGTTTTTAACCCGAAAATGAAAACGACTTCTCCTTGTGTCATCCTCCTAAACGCTCAGCAAACTTATCTCCAACTAGATAAAAGTAAACTTTCTAACAATCCGGCAATCACAGATGGTCACTTTTATCAATTGAATTATCGTGTACATTCCTTCAATTTTCTCTCCAAGTAATGAAGAGCAAAACAATTCAATATTGCCATAAAAAATAGTTCGCAACAAGAGAGCTCATTAAGATAATGTAAATAAGTAGACTTCATAGAAATTAACAATAATTTTAAATGGGTTTATAGTTAGTTGATGTTTAAGGAAAACATGCAAAATTTCTAAACGTAGTATTTTGAGGCAAAACAACAGCAAAAAAGAAAAGCTACGAAAGGAAAATTGTATTTTGGTTGCGTGTATCACGGTCAATTCTAAAGGATACAAAAGAAAGAAGATAACAAATACTAAAAGAACAAAGAGAAACATGGATAATATTGCCAAGATTGAACATCAAGAAGAATGCAAGGAAATTTGTCGCGGCAATGAAGATGAGGAGTATGAAACGTTACCGATACTGAGCAAAGAGGATGGCAGCTCCATGTCGAACAGCAACATCGACAACAACAGCTCCGATAACATTTTAAGTAGCTATCAATTGAATGCGTTGCCCGATGAAATGTTGGAGTTTATTTTAACTTATTTGCCTCCTTACAAAGACTTAAAAAACTGTAGTTTAGTATGCAAACGTTGGTGTGGCATTGTAAAAAGTAAGTATCTAAGTTACGGCCTTTGGTTTAATTTATTTATCAATTGTTTTAGATCTTATCAGACGATCGAAAATTAATCTACACAAAGGGTTAATTGATTTTCGTCTACGATGGGAAATCTTTTCCCCACAATCTGCTGGGACTTTAGAGTTGCGTAGCTGCATACCTAAAACATCTAACCTAATAGCAGGACGCTTTTCTCATTCGGCAGTACGTTACGGCAATTACATGTATGTCTTTGGTGGCGGCTCCTCGTCAGATACCACATTTAATGATTTATGGCGCTTCGACTTGTCGAAAATGCATTGGGAACGTCCATTTTCTATGGGCACGTACCCATCACCCAAAGGTAGTGCTTCCATGGTATGTTGGCAGGAACAATTGATATTATTCGGTGGGTGGCGATATCCATCACTACATCCGCCTCACCAGCCATGGTGTCTGTTTGATGAACTTCACTACTATGATTTAGTTAAGAATCGTTGGACTGTAGCTATAACCACGCATGGTCCACCACCGATGGCAGGTATTTGTATTTTATAAGTGCACTAGGATATTATTCCATTTTTAACAAAACTTTGAACAAAACTCCGTGTAAACACAAAATATACTTTTCATCGATGGGGTCTAAAAAATAGATTCATGGGGTCCAGATTTGGGACTGTGAAAATCTAAATACTTATAATGGATCAATTTTCATCAAAAACTGTTACAAATTCAGGGGTTTTTGCCGTATAAGCCGGTAATTTTCGTAGGCAAGGTTAATCGGTCCTTTCGATCCAAATTTTTCACATCGATTTAAATGCGGAAACACTATTACTTAGTGATTTTTGTCGAGAAGTTTTGCAAAAATGGTTATACAAAATCCGTAAGCCAAGCCAAGGCACTATACTGTAGTTCATGAAAATATCTCCAAAAATGTGTTGAACACAAAAAGAGAAGTACGCAAAGACAGACAGAGAAACAAGCAGACAAACTTAAATCGATTCAAAAAATGATTCAGACTCGACCGTAAAAATAAGAAGAAGGAGCTACCTTAAGTTCTTCTGGATATACCCGCACATCCGCATAAACTTAATGTATGGCACACTGTACCGTCAGTATAAAAAACTTTTTTATTTTGGAGTTGCACGTTGAAAACGGTTCAGATCTAGTAAAATGTTCTTTTTCTGCTTTTCTTTCGGTTCACCACATTCTCTCTCATTACAGGTCATTCAGCCTCTGTACATGGTAACATAATGGTAATTTTTGGTGGCTATCAAATGGTGGACGGTGTAAATTTGAATTCAAATCAAGCTTGGTGCCTGGATTTGCATAAACAATATTGGTGGAGACCGCGTTTGGCAGGCAACGTTATGCCGCCTCCACGTTATGGCCAAATTCAACTAGTTCTAGACGAACATCACTTACTTATTGTTGGCGGTTGTGGTGGACCAAACAGCGTATTTTCTGATGCTTGGATTTTGGATATGTCCAGCGACTTATGGTTGTGGAAATTAGTGCCCGTACGCAATAAGAAATTTGCGGCTTCTCACATGTGGTGCAATCCTGCTTGCAAGATAGACTCTAAATTAGTTGTTCTTGGTCCAACGCCAAATATGCCACAAGATTTTCAACTCATGAGGCAGGCTCGAATTCCTGTAGGTGGAGCGGCGGGAGTTTCAAATAATCGTAATCGACAATTGGAGAGACAAAGATGGATTCCCGGTGAGGCTGGAAATGGGCAGGCTGCTCGGGGTTATGCATTACGTGTACCTGCTCATAATCGTCCAATTAATTTCCAATTGGATGGTCTCAATATACCCCTCGACGGTCCGGATGAACAATATTTGGCTCAGCGCAGAGCTATTCTCAACAATCATCAGCAAAATGCTAGCAATAACAACTTCATCAACCAACACAATAACCACAATAACAATTTGCAACCTCGTACAGGTAGTTTGAGAAATTTGCACAAGATCGCTTTACAACATATGGAGGAGAGGAATCATAACAGACCTTCTTCATCCGGAGCCTTGCCCCGTCCTAACGGTATAATTGCAGTTCGCACTAACAGCGAGTCCTCCTGCAATGCGGAGGAAGTAGAAAAAAAAGGTGATGATACTAAAAACTCCGATATGGAAGCAGCTAATCGTTTACAGCGCAATTTATCTTTGCGATGTCGGGAAAATGAACCTTTCCTGCCCAAGCGATTCGATGAACTCTATGAAGATCCATTTCGCATGGCCGCCTTCAATGTGCAAAACCGTCCTCGTTCGCTGTCCAAAGATCACAACGAACGCATACGACGTATGGAAGAGAAAATGAATGCTTTGCGCAATTCACGACGCAATGCAGTTACTGAGCAGAAACCTTTAAAAGAACCTTCACCGAAACGAGTGAAGCGCAATGTTCTTTCATTGTTTGTCTGTGATCTCTCAAACGCGCTGTCCGAAGATCCGCACTTACAATGGGTGGAGCATAAAAACTATGGAATTTTGCCTGGAGCACCAGAACGCTTAATTTTATCCACAATGGTGCCAGGAAATGGAGAACTTGTGCTTTTTGGTGGCGTGCAAAAGGAGACGCTTTATGAAATGACACACCAAGTGTCGAATTCTGTCCATTTCTTGAGTGCACCAAAGGATATAGTTTAGAAAATGAATGGTTGTTATAATTTTGTTATGCGAACTATGTTGTATGAACGTAAGCCTCTGAATCGGAGCTTTTTTTTTTTTTGCAAATTTTCAAAAGACCGATAAATTATTGGTAAAGTCTTAAGTAACAAATTATGTTAACGGAAATGTAACAGTAATATGGCCGCACTTTACATACTATGTAGCTAAAAATATATACAAACATCTAAGTTACCAGCTGATACTGATTATAAGCTAAAAATTTCATTACTTTCTATTGATTAGATGCAGTTTGGCTCGGAAAGTTTCGTCGGCGTTTGTTCTAGCACATGCTTGCCCGTCAATTTCATTCACTTAACAACAGAATGTGATACTTCCAAGAATACCTATGGGGCTAGACACTGATAAAAAATGAAAACAAAATGCATTAGATTTGAGACGGTACAGTAAAGATCTGATTTCTAGCACATAAGGAAAAAAATCGGTTTTAAACACGTTTAAATTACTTAAGCACTTAAGTAAAAAAATTAATTCAATCGACAGAAACAGTCGATAATCTCTCCCTTTTTGTGTTTTTAAAAGAGATTATGAAAAACGCCATAACTAGTTTTGATATCCAAATTAACTCAATACCCTGAACATTTTCAACTACACATTAGAAAGGTGATATGATAATTGCGCCTGTTAAACCGGATGGCAGTGATTTGCCGCCATTGCGTAATCCCGCCATACTAATAGTACTCCTAGTAGTACAAACTGCCATTGTATATGTCACGTTTTAAAGTTGGTAACTCTAGCAAGGAAAGTTCAAGTTATCTCTTTATGCTTTATGTGGCAACTCGATTTTCGAAGTATATATTAAACAATCGAATTTATATTAAAATTCGTTCCAAAAATTGAACATTATTTTAATTTTTAAAAAGTATCATTGAATCGTGGTCGCGCATCTCCGAAAAAACCTTAAAACTTAAGGTACTTGAAAATGAAAACTCCACCACAAAAGCGCAAACAGCAAACTGATGTACAAGCAGCTAGAGGTAGATTAAGGGGTGCCTTAAATGACTCCTTACCCGCACAACAGAGTAGTAATGACGAAACTATTAGCAATGAAGAAACGGAACGACGACCAGCTCCGCCACAAAAGCACGGTCAAAGGGGGCGTCCGCCTAAGTACTTACAATCACCCCGTCACAATCATGTGGCCAGCATTACTCCACCATTAACCCCAAGTAAGAAGCGAAAACGGGAATTATTGATGGCCAGCAATCAAGCAGCACAAAAAATACAAGCCGAAAGTTTTGTGATGAAGCTGTTTGATCGCAGTTTGGATTTATCAAAATATTCCGAACAAACGCCTTTGTATCCCATTTGCAGAGCTTGGATGGCAAATCAACCTCGTAATCCTACTATACGTAGTTATTGCGAGAAACAATCACCTGCACCACCAGAGCGAAAAGATAATTGTGGCGAGATCCTATCGCAATTGAAATCTGGTGAGTTGCAGGAAGTGACTAGTATGCCGAAACCAAAGAAAGCCGACATACCTAAAATACCGCCGCAAAATTTGTCGGCAAAAGCGACGGAAATTGAAGAATTTGCGGAAGTAAATGATAAATTAAAAGACGCAAGTCAAGAAGAACTTTTAGTATATCATTTAAGCAATTGGAAACAAATTAAAAGAGGTTGGCAAAAACACACACGTCATTACCAACAGAGAAACGACATGAATTTCTTGATAATAAAAGAGCTCCTTAAACATTGAAAGGTCAGAATTAACGGGAAGTAAGGTATTAATAATAATAAAAAGGATGCTATTGTCATTTTAACTACTTTGATGTCGAGTACTGAGCTGAACACTGAAGAGAAATGAGTTTTTTAAACAAAGTGAACTTCAATAACGTAGTCAAAGGCAAAAAAAAAAAACACTTTGATTTGACACATATTTCATTGAATAAATTAGAACAAATTTGGAATAAGTTTTCTATGTGCGCTCTTCTGCATTTGTTTCCTTTTGTTTCATTCTTATGAATGCGTACAGATCATATGATTTGCGAATTCCCATAGTTTTCTAAAAAGTCTGGAAAACTGGAACTCCGTCTCCCGAAAATGGGAATGCCGCATTATTGTGTTAGCCCCTTCCTCAAATGTTCTCCTTCTTAAGCATTATATTCATACTGTGGATTGCCATGCGGAAATGGCAATGCTTGGTCTACAATTTTATTTTGACTTATGCTCATCAATCTTGAAGCTTAAGCGATGAGAGGTTAATATAGATAGAGGTTAGTATACGTTCTTCGTCCACACCAATTTTCGTTAAATGCTTGCCGTTAATCGTAGATTGTAATACCTAACTTGATAATATTTGTTGTGTAGGTAACTCTTTCTTGTTTTTGTTTTTTTATTCAGTTTTTCGTCGGAACTATTGCATAGATATATTTTGCGGGCAAGATATTCTACTTAAAATATAAAATATTTATATAAATAAAATCCACATGTGTGAGTTCTAAGATTAATCTTTCATTTTTCAACATATTGAAGTTAGTGAAAACTTTTCTAAAAATACCTACAAATATACATGAAATCCAAATTGCGCTATACGGGCGTTCATATTGGAATATTTTGTTTTCAAGGAAGAGATTTAATAACATCCAAATTTTCCCTTATCGTCTTTCGGTAAGTTTCATTTTATGTTAACTTTTAATATAATCTTTGACAAACAATTTGACAAACTCGTAAGCTGAATAGTTAAAGCAAGAAAGCGATAGAAAGCATTATGTTATTATATTTGTTTGCGGGTAAAAAGACCAAGTCCAAAGAAATGGTCAAGTTTTCATTTATTATACGAATATGGCTTTTCGGTGGGAAAAAATTAGCGTAAAATTAACAGTAATTTGTTCGCCGACGTTCGCTCTCACGTTCCTTCTCAAAAATTCGCCTAATAATTTTTTCAAAGCTCGTAAAGTAAAAGCATTATTGGCTTCTAGGACTTACAAAATCTACACTTCACTTGCTTCCAAGTCCCTTTTTTGCGTAGCGTATTGTATTTTCGTTCATTCCTAATCTAATTGCTATGATCCTTTCATATTTCACGCCATAGAATGTAGTAAATCAGGTCTTTGAGGTAACATCCAGTCTCTAGGAATATTCAATATTGCTCTTACGATTTATTTTACCATCTAAGCGGTTGGCATTTTGTGAGCACTTTTTCAACACCCAGAAGCAAGCTTCACAGACTCGGTGCACGATACATATTCCTGAGCAATATCAACCTTTGAATCGGTCAAACAATATCCCTTTATCCATCCGGGCAATGTGTGCGCAAACATTTCCCTTGCAAAATGAAGATATTGGCGCGAAATTTAATAAAAACATTGTAAGTTCGTTCACGCAAGTTCTTGTTGACCATAGCCCGGATCGGTCGGAAGACATGCACAACATGGATTGAGAAAACTTCTGTTTTCAAAAGAGAAATGATCGCAGTTTTATTCCATACTCATAAACCAAAACAGAAGCAATGAGGAAAATTGGAGGGTTTGAACAATTCGAACAAAGCCCTACCTAATTTTCATTGTTTCCTTTTTTTTTATTAAATTTAAATGTAGTGAGTGATTGTGTGCTTTTAATCTTTTCTTGTTTCTATTTGTTTTATTACGTGTTAGGGTAAGTTTTAGTGTTATTCATTGTCTTTGTTAGCTAATCTTCGATTTATGTTCGCCTTACGTAACCAAGAAGCGGCTCGATTACTAAAAACTTCTACTTAATATGTAATAATCCAAAAAGTGAAGAGAGTTTAACCAATAAATTGAGCCGTTGGCGATTATCAAATTCGACATTGTTGGCCACGCGCCCGTACTTCCTTTCGTAACTTTAAAGCTTGAAGAGTATTGAAAAATGTATAAAATTCAATTTTATTATTCAGCACAACAAAGCATTCATTGGACGATTTACAATAAAATGACGTAACTTATGAAAAAAAAAAAAAATTCTTGTAACTTGTGTTTGTGAGACTATTCCGTTAAATGGAAACTTGCTTTTTGATGCATGCCAATATATAACCTTGAAATTGTAGGAAAGCCAAGATAAGAAATTAGTTAACTTGAAAATGTCAGATCGCATCAAAACTGTTTTTGCGGATTTTTCAAACGAATGAATTTAAATGTAAACCATTTCGAATTAATCATACTAGAGTAACTTTGATGACGCCGTCTTTCCTTAAATATACTTTTGAAGTTCCAATTTTTTTGAAAAATGCATCAAAATTTTTCAGACAAGTAATTAGTATGCATGGAAAGCGACATTGCGTTCTTTTCGTTTAAATTATGTTGTTGCAATTTTCCTTCACTTTTTGTGCCAGACGATCTCGATACCTAGAGGAACGAGATTTATCCATATGTCGTCAATCTTTTATTTGATAGTTGTAGCAATCGAAGCCACGTCTTGCGATAGTTAATGGCGTGAAAAGAGTTTAAATCTCATAAGTTTACCTTTGCAAGTACTTATATACTCAGGTAAATTGCATTGGTATTTATTCTAACTAAAAGCTTAACATGTTTTTCAATCAAATCCGTTTTTACTGACCTTATTTTTAATGCCCGCCACCAAAGCTTGGGGACATTACAGAATCTTGCCCTTTTGTTTGCAACAGTCAAAAATGCGCATTAGAGACCATCGGCCATCGGGTATATATATTCTCCATTTAATTATTTCTCTCATTTCCTCTTACTTTCTCAATGAAATTTAGAGTAAATGTTAGTTTCACCATAGCTGTGAAAAATTTGCAACCATTCCTTAAAAAGATTTTCGGCCTCTGATCAAAATTGAGGGCTTTATAAAAATAATAAATAAAATGAAAAGCAAGTAAGAAAATTTTATTCGGTCGTGACCGAATCTTCTATACAAAAATAAATTCTATATAAAAAAAGTGAAAGAACTATGGAGTGAGCGCGGCTGATTTTTTCTGTTTTCAAAATAAAAGCTTTTTGTGTGGACGCTGCAGGCGTGAACCTTGAAAAGTTTGGGTAACTTCCAAAAGTCTTTTGCCAAATTTGCGGGCGGTATCTGCACTAACCCGCTAACAGGACAATGTTTACCACAAGTACTACATAGTTGCGCAGACAGACAGATGGACAGACGGACATGTTTTGGTGCATTCCCAATTTATCAAGTTAATGGAGTTTCCGAAGCTTGTTTCTAGGACTTATAAAGGTATTGGAAAAAAAAATAAAATTTTGGTACGCTATAGTAATGGGTGGGCAAGGGTAAGGACAATTTTTTTGTACAGGTGCTATAGCGTCGCTCATAGAATGTGCGTTTAAATTTTTGTTTGAGCGGTTTCAGTTCACTTGTTACTGTAGGTGTGTTCTTTGACCAATTTTGCTTCTTCTTCAATACTAATCTACGTGCAATAACTTTCAAAATTTCTGCCACATTTGAAATCGATAGCTTCATTGCTGCCGACAGGAGAATGTTCATAACAAACGGACGGACAGACAGACAGACAGACAGACATGCTTAAATCGATCTAGAATTTGATGCTCATTAAGAATATACATACTTTGTGTAGCCTCTGAAGCTTCCTTCTAGGCGTTGCAAATGTTTTGACAAAATGAATATATCGCTCATCCGTCTATCCGACAGGTACGCTTAAATCGATTTAGAATTGGATTTTAGAATTTAGAATTTTGAAGCTCATCAAGAATATACACGCATTGCATAGTCTCTGATGCTTCCTTCTCAACCTTCGGCGATGGGTATAAAAGATAAAAATGATCAACTATACGCTCATTCCAAGCACTTACTGGGCTTAAGCAGAATACACGCAGAACGGATAAGTTTTACACCAAAGTAGCCCTATTTCGAATTTCAATATATACAGACGGACCCGAGGACAAGCATGACTAAATTCGTATTTTACATTGTAGGCTTTGCAAGGAAAGGGGCAAAGGGAGGAATTGGCAGATAATATATTTCTTATCTTAAGCGCTTTCCTATTGTGTATGACCTAAATAAATCTACAAAATTTTCACAAAATGTATGTGTATGGGAAGTGCTCAAAAGATTGAAATTACATTCTTTAGGCATCGAGCAAATGTTTCAAGTGATCAGAAAAATATAATGAAAACATATCCCATTAACCAACAAAGTTCATACATAGGTCGTAGATCTACTTCTGACTTAGTTATTGAACTCTACGAAAAGTTTACAATGTGTGTATGTGTGTGCGTGTGTGTGTGTGTGTGTGCGTGTGTTTGCGCGCATTTGACTACTGAGCGCATTTAATGAAATTTATTTACATTAGATGATATCATCGCGACTTTTTTGTTTTCATTGAGGTATTCTCGAATAATAATTCACACTTAAACCGCAATGTTGCAATTCATACCGATTTATTAACAACATGAAAGGACAGAGTAACAATAATCACTTCTCTCTGCTCTAATAATGAGCTTAAGGTGAATACAAAATTGTGCATAATAATAATAAGTAAGAAATGAACCGAATTAACGGCAGTCTCTATACTCACAATGCACAACAATGTATAACAATTGGTGGTAAACTATTGGGTGCATTGGACATACTTGTGAAGTGAAGTCAACTTATTTTAATCATACTTCACATACGTCTCACATAGTATTGATGCCCCATTATTTTTGCTGCCTATGATGCTTATGCGGTGCTTGCATGTATTTTAATAGTTTTTTTGCACTTGAAAAAGGCATTTATTTGGAAAAAGTCGGTACAGAGCAAATTAATCAATATATTAGGTTGGGGAAAAAGAAATCCATTATTTCTTCTTCTTCTTCTGCTTATTTTTGAATCCAGCTTTGTGTAAATGGTTTAAAACTGTTTTATGATCGATTTTTAGCTCCTGGGCGATGTTACGACTGCTAACATCGGTTAACTTCGATCATTTCTCCGATTTTATCGACATTTTCGACGACATCTTTAACATCAAAAATTCCTGAACGGAATCTACGAAACCAAAATTGCACGTAATTGGCTGTTACAGTATCGGAACCATAAACACCATTCACAGTTTTAGCCGCCTGGCTTGCATTTTCGCCTTTGTCAAAGAAAAACTGTAAAATGTACCGAATTTTCTCTTTGTCCACTTCCATTTTTAACACGCTGTAACTCACAACTGAATGCACCAAACAAAAAACAGCAAAAGAATCTTTTTTACTGCGAAATGTCACCTTTCCAAAGAAATCTACCAGTGCAGCCATCTACCGAAAAAATAATGGATTTCTTTTTTCCCAACCTAATATTTTCCATCATTTTCTACAACATTTTATCATATTTTCGACAACGTGGCGATATCGGGTCGAAAAAACTTATATTGATTAAACAGCGATTCAATCATCGATCCATTTCGCAATTCTTCAAATTTGTGGAGCTGCGTGTCAGCCAAGTCATCCTGCATTGATCTGAACAAGTGGTAAACAGAAGATGCTCTGTCTGATGAGTACATTGGCCTGGCCATTACAGTACTTCTTATTCGCGCTGTAGCAATGTATGCTTGACCACTCTTGCAAGAGGAGGACAGAAACTGGTGTTTCCAGTCACCACTTTGGGATATGATTGCCATAAACTTCTGAACGTGTATGATGAGCTTGGGCAGCAAATTTCTTCAAATAAACAACAGTCGAAAATGCAGTTTTGGGCGATTTGCGTCGGCATACACTGAGTAGCTAAATATTAAATAGAAAAAGTGTCATCTTATATAGGGAAACCATCAAAACCATCGAATTTAATCGTTTTGTACACTCGCGTTTCCCATTTCTTTATCATTTTTACCTGTAGAAGTCACCTATCAAAATACATGCAACCACCCAACATCTAAGGCAAACAATGAAATAAAGGGATCATTGAACTTTAAATGCTGTTAGGGTGGCTGAAAAGTATAGACGAAAAGTGTTGAAAAGTGATTGATGTTTAAAGTCGAACATAGCTTAGCTTTGTAGATAATATCCGGATTTTAAAATCCTTAGCGGGGGTTGGTTGCTCGCACAAGAACAAGGATTTTCATTCAGCTTAAACCGAATCCTTCCTTCATTTGACGGTTTTTTTCTTTTTAGGTTATGTAATAAAAAGTGTAAATGTACCATGCTATGTAAGCGAAATAATTTTATAACATGTGTTCATAATCCGATATAAAAATTGCACCACATTACTTTTCGAATGATCCATGAATTTTTCCATTCCCCAATAGTTTATATACATATATATATATATATACATACTATTACTCAGGTCTTTTCTTTTTGAGTTCTTTCTCATGACCATAAACGTCTTGCTTTGCTTTGATTTTTTTCCTCTATAAATTAAATAGATTTTTCCTTCAAATAAAATCAAATAGGAAAAACGAGAAAAAGAAGAAGTAAAAGTAAAGATTATATAAAAAAAAAGAACAAAAAATTACGTGAAAATAGTCTTTATAAAGGAAAAAAATTCTGCTTTCGTTTTCAGCTTTTCGAAGTCATTTGGTAGGGTACCGGTACAACGGCAAACGACAAACATGGGTCAGTTCATGGTTAAGTTGAAGGAGCCTTTGCAATTGTATAGCGATAGCGTGGCTAATATGCTCACCAATCGTCGTAAACGTAAAGCTAACGCCGACTCAACTGATTCGGACGACGAGCAAAATTTACGCAATTCGCAACCGCCAAAAAAGTAAGTACACAAGGATAATAAAAATCCTGCAAATATTTAATGATAACTGCTTTTCTTCTATGTTTAGAAAAAAACTGCTAAGCACCACTCAGTACATATATCAGGCACTCTTCAAGGAGCAGAAAAATTCTGACATAGCTATAATGGCACTAAGCAAAGTATGGAATTTGCATAAAGTCTATTTATCGCAAAGCCCTTATTTCTACAGTATGTTTAATGGTTCTTGGCGGGAATCTTGCCAAGACTTTGTTCACGTGAAAATCTTAGACAACAATATTACTTTAGAAGGTACTGAACGTTCATTTTTAACTTTTAGGAAATATTGAAATTGTTCCGTCATTTTCTGCTCATATTTTTAGCCTTGGATGCCGTTTTCGGTTCTATGTATTCAGACGAAATTGAAATCGATGCTAAAAGTGTTATATCGATTTTGGCTACAGCGACTTTATTTCATTTAGACGGTGTTATTGACAAGTGTTCCGAAGTAATGACCGAGACGATTAATGCTGACACTGTTATTACTTATTATGATGCCGCCTGTCAGTATGGTTGTCGGAGTGTCAAAAAGTCTACTTTCAATTGGTTGGAGATAAATTTGCTTAGCATTTACGCAAAATATTCGAATATTTTGAAACGTATTAATATAGACTTAATGACTGCCTTAATATCTAGTCCAGATTTGTACGTAATGCAAACTGAATTCTCACTCTATACTATGCTGCGCTCCTGGATTTACTTACGCTTACATCCTAATTACGACTCTGGAAATCCCCAAGCGCAAGAGGGAGACCAGCAGCAACAGCAACAACAACAGCAACAGCAACCACAACAACCGGCATTGGAAATAGTCGCTACTCTTACAGAAAATGGCAATAGTTCAGATGCTATACAATCATTCTTTTTAGAGCGAAAAGAAACGTGTTCTTTTTTGGCTACGCCAGAGGGTCAACAGTATTTAATGCCTTTTCAGGCTTTACGAACACAATATCTAATTAATCATCATTTGGATTTAAAAATTGTGTTAAATGATAATATAATTCCAAAAGATTGGATACACAATCACGTGCTGACGCATTGGAATTCAATATTAAAAGTGGATCATTTACCAGAGGAAGGGTAAGTCCTAGAAAATGTAATCAATTTCCAAACGGCCCGAATATAATGATTATTTTTTTTACAATACAGAAAATTATTACAATTTTTTCGAAGCAATTTTATAAAGTTTTCATAGCCCACACCAGTTGTGTGAAACAATGACCGTATTAAGTTTGTGCAGATGTATGCGACATCCAGGACAAGGACTTGTTTATTATACCGATAGATTCAGAATCACTTTTTGCACCGGTCTAAGCTTTCCTGACCATCTGCTTTGTTTCCTTGTGTTTAAATTACAAATCACTATTTTTGAGATATTGTCTTGAAGTTCAGTACACCGACGAGTTTTGCACCAAGGACGAACGCTATTGGAAAGTGTTCGGATCGGATCACTTTTTCGACCACTTTCCATATAAAACCTTAAGAACTTTTAAGATCTGTAGCATGGCGCTGCAATAAGAACCTGATTATGCTGTTCAAGATCGCAATCTTAGGTACCAAGCTTAGAGTATTCCAAGGCGACTTTGCGGTAACGTCGGGGTATAATTTTAACATTGCGATCGGATGAACGCTAGTTAAAAGATGCTCCCCGTAAGTTGGTTCCACGTGGTTTACGTGTACTTTTTTTTTTAACCTGCATTATAGCATTCAGTCAGGCACAGTATTTGATTACACCTTTGAGTGCACGTATTAGGTGAATATCTAATCGGTCTTTGAATTTTTATGTTGTTCAATTCTTCCTGTTTTAGTGTGGGTCCACTAAAACTGGTATAGGCGAAACCGAACGCAAGCTTCGCGGAATGTAGTTATTTCGGGGAATTGAACGAACAACGTGTCTGTAAATTTTCAGTTTTTTATTGTAATTTTTGAGACTAACAATCCCAATAGTAAACAAACAGGAATATCGAAGAAAAAAAATTGTGATTGAAGAACTTTTGAGCCAGAATATGTATATAAATGTATATATTGTATATATATATAGATATATTTATTTATATATATATAGATATATATATTTATATATATATAGATATATATATATATATACATTTATATTTATATTTATATATATTTATCTATTATACATATATATATATATATAGTAAATTTGCATCTTTCTGTCAGGGCCGAATGACCTTTCAGTACCTTCGGTAATAACCAGGATTTTCTAAATAACATTTTCTTCTTTTTTCCTTTTTAGTCCGCAAAATCTCAGTGCTGAGAAATTTAACGAAAATTGTATGAGATGCGGCCGTATACTCTTGGACCCCGGATATCAGAAATGGCGTTGGACTGGTTTTCAATTCGGTTTAGATTTAATAATTGTGTGCAATTCTCGCGTACTAAGCATACGTCGACACCATCGTAATGAACATGAGCGTTTGCTAAGCTTGCAAGTTAAACGTCAATTTATGATACGGTCAGAAAAAATTTCTAATACAACAAGCGTTTTTAATTAATCTATTTTTCTATAACAGAGCTTCAATTACGTCGATAAACTCGCAGCGTCAGCCCATATTTACGCAAAAGTCGGAGATAAACTCTTTGTGCTTGGAAAAAAATGAAGAGGTTGTTTTGATGACAATGGATGCTAAACTTGTGCATCCGTTGCTGATATCAGTAAATTTACTGGTGGTTCCGCCCACACCACAAACGTTTAAAGAGAATATTTTACTAAACGAAGAACTGGTAAACTCTTCGCCCATTTCTGAGATAGGAGCGAATTGTGAACGACCTCTAACACCACCAAACAGCCCGCAGAGTGAATCTGCTATCTGCATAGTACCTGCAACGCCGCCTACTACTTTCTCACCACAAAACACAAGACGATCCGTTTCAGCCACTTCATCCGGTTCAATAGTTTCAACCGTTTCGATTGGCTCGGCTTCTTCATTTTCTTCTAACGATTATATGTAAAAGGGTAAATAACATCGCTATTACCATAAATGTGTTTCAATTTTGTTTGTTTTCTTTCGACCTTGGTGATAAGAAGACAAACACCATCTATTACATATAACATAATAATGAGTTGGATTCCAAGATGATGTTAAATATATAAAATATATTTATATGTATATATATATATATATATGTATATTTTCGTACGGCTTTTTTTTTTTTTTAAGAAGAAAAATCTCTGCTTAGTTGCTTTATCCTATCCAACCAATTTTTTCATATTTTTAGATTTAGAAAATTTTTGTAATTTTTGAAATTAAGTTTATTATGCCCACCCCTTTTTTACACTTTTCATACACTAACGCCCAATTGATTGGTCATTGAATCTTTATTTAAAAATTCGTTATTAGATTTGTAAGCTATTTCTTCTCGAGTTTTACGGCCAAAAAAAAAAATTGGAAAAGAAAATTATTTTCTTTATAATATCATGACTCGTCTGAAGTTAACTGAATTTGCATTTTTCGATATATTTCCTCTTATGGAATAACATATGAAGTCTCTCTAAAAGTAAACGAAAGAAAAATAAAAGCACAAACTTATTATTTCATAGTGAAAGGAAAAATAAGAAAATAAATGTAAAAAAATCTTCCCGATTCGTTTTTATAAAACATGTTTTTTTTTTAAGCTCTAATGTTTTTAGCTTTACATGTTGGAGATATCGCATTTTTTTTTTTAAATTTTTGATTAATTAGCACAAAACACGTTTATAAATAAAAACATTTTGTTTTATAAAATTATTAATTAAATTATTTGCCATCGTAGACACCAATGTAGATGTGTAGGCCAAGAAAGAAATCTTGGCATGGAAATATAGTGCTAACGAAAGGCGGAGTAGTTCTTGAATAATTAAAATGAAAAAAACTATATATATGTATGTATGTATATTTATTCTCGGGCATATTTTTGATTTTGGTTATTCTGGAAAAGTATTTTGTGAAACATGGGCGGTCACGTAAAGAAGAACAATATGTTTCAATCACATACATACATACATATAAAAAAGACAGGATATAGGATGAGGAAATGGTTTTTACACCCATTAAATGGGTGTAAAATGGCGGCAGGACCACCATGTTCTCCAAGTGTATCATTACATTTACACTAATGAAACGAACGGCTGCGCCTTTCAAAGATAGACGGGAAACGTTCACAATGTCTTTGTGGCCCATAACCTGTAATTTCTTTTTCTTAAAGTGTAGTGGACACATTTTGGGCATATTTTTGTATATAGCCCTTAAATTTTTGTATTTTCACAGCGTAAGTTTGTAGTACAGGAAATAACACCGAAATGCATTGATCTATGCATTAACTATGCCGGGCACGACCTCAGTGTATGCATAACGGCCTTTTGCCTTATGAGCGTCGTCCGCAACTACTCCCGTCTTAAGCTAAGGGCAGCTGAATTATCTGTATGCCTATCACCGAACACATCGGATTGCATTGAGAATCATTAAATAAGTATGATCTGGGAAAAGTACAATTTCGAGGACAAGTATTGAATGCCTGTGCCCCACAAGCCTCATTTTATTGACATCAACATTTCAAAAGGGCGGATTCATTAATCTTATCTATAGTACCGTATACTGTTTATGCAATGCATCAAAGAAAAGAAAGACAATTTATTTTGAAAACATTAAACACGAATTTAATAGAAAACTACAAATAATTATTAAGAAGTTTATTAAATATTTAAATGTTAAATTTTTTATATAAACGGCTTAAAACCGTTTTAATAGTCAAATAAACAATATATATATATTTTTTTTTTTAAACAAATGTTGTAACTATACAAACATTACATTAAGGTGGTCATAATAATACTTTATTGTTATTACAGCCACTATTATCGAAAAGGAAACGACGGGAATTGGTTTTTGAAATCTAGAAGTTTGTATAACAAAAGTGTTAAAGGTAGATAGAGAGCGTACTTTAGGGACAGGAACGTTACTGCAGTGTGATTGCAGCGATTTTTCTATAGATATCTTTACCTGTCGGGCATTCTATTGCTAGTAGTTGAAAGATGTAGATTTATGGGGATAATTGGAAGAAATTACACACGCACATGAGTATTTCTGATTTATGCATGTTTGGCAAAATTTAGTATAAACATTCTATAACAAATATTTATTCCAATATGCACGTACAGCCACTTAAAGGTGCTGCTGGGTAAAAGCTCATTTCCTTATTTTTGTTCCATTAAAATGAAAATATATCTCGAAAGTTTTTTATGTTACTAAATAATATAACAAATATAAAATCGATTTATCTATTTTCTAAAGGTTTCATTTGGTTGATATCTGTTAGTGCCTCGTCTGCAGTTAGTCAATAAAAAGGTGCCGCATTCAAGCGCCCTTACTTGCCACCTACATTAAGAACATGTTAGGAAAAATTCAACTCGGTCACGGTGTGCCGTTTCGAGTAGGTACATATATCGATTGTACTGCGTTATCAGAACCAAAGGTGTGTGCAAAATTTCTGCATGATCGGAAATACAGACATGGAACTTCTCTCACAAAGCACAAA
This sequence comes from Glossina austeni, assembly GCA_000688735.1. NCBI lineage: Eukaryota > Metazoa > Arthropoda > Insecta > Diptera > Glossinidae > Glossina > Glossina austeni. The sequence continues at coordinate 278,193 of KK502647.1, forward strand.
AGCAAACTAAATGAAAGTTTACAATAAAATTTTCATCCATTTTAGTTTACTCGAAGGAAAATCGCCACAAACTGCTTTTAGCTATCAAGTTTTTTTTTTTTTTTTGGCATAGGTAGTGGGCAATAACAGGCATCCTTAGAGGATTAAAACTTTCTTACTATATTTTATTTTATTTCATTTTAATAATAAAATAATTCCGGAAAATAGGTTTCATATATGGGTTTGTCCTGATTGTTATTATTATTGACATTCTGCATAGCTTTATTATCAAGAGCCAACGAACTGAACAAATCGTTTAAACGGTTTTGTAGGACATCGTGCTGTGAAATAAGCAAAAAAAATTTATTTAATATCTTAATACATTTGTGTAAAATTAATGCGCGTAAGTGATAAATGACGGCTCGTATGATAATGTTATGCGAAAATTGGCATTTCCAACTGGAAGGAGTAAAAAACAAAACAAAAAACAAAAGAGCAAAGTTTCCTTCTATACAGCATTTTATGGGTGTGGCAGTTCTTTTACTTTGCAAAGCACTATAGAATCATTCCTAGAATATATCTGAATAGTTTTATCTAACGTAGTTGATGGGTAATGAACAAAAATCCCAACTCGTTTGCTTTGGAAGACCGAAGTGTCTTCAGTTTTTGATACATTGCGGGCATATTCCTTAACTGATTTTGCCAATTCTCAATAGCAACTTGCCTACGGAAGGTTACTCGCTCACATTCACATAGACGGACGAGCAGACATGTTTAAATTGATTGAGAATTTAATAATGAAGCTCTTGACGCTTCCTCCTACGCTCTGTAAACGTTGTTCAACACTCCTAGCTCTTGGCGATGGATTTTAAAATATTTGAAATTTGAATTGTCGGTAGGTCCATCATTGGGTAAATGATCTCACTTGATAATAATTTTTCTTTCCAAAAGAAGTGTTTTCTTTAAATTTCTTCTCAAGAAGAACGCGGGCTTAGAGAGGGAGAGAATATTTTTAGCTACTAATTAGAAGGAATAGCTTTTATAGCATTAAATTCTTTTGAACTGCTGTAATTGCGTGTCGAGAAGAAAGCCTGCAACATTACTCTGCGTAGGGTAAGGAATTCTATCGCTTACCTTTGGTTCGGTTCGTTTCATAAGCTCTTCAAAATTGCTTTCTCGGAAAGCGCGCACAATTTGTTTTTGCTTTTCTTGCATTTCTTTTTTCATCGCCTCTGACGGTTCGGCCAAATAACGTTTCATAGCATCGACTGTATATTCAGGTGCTAATGCCTTCTGTGGAAAATATTTTTGTGAAAAACTGCAGAAAGAACACTATTCGAAATACTTGCCTTGGCTACACCCGGCGAACTGCTGATGCTGTCATTGTCTCCGTTATATGTTGTTAAATCGGTTGAACTGTTGCGTTGGGTCATTTGATTGCTAACTGATTCGACCCAGGAATGACGATGACTGGGATTGTCTCTTTGATTTAGAGTATATGGCACGCCGGATTGCAAGCGATTGAAGTCCATGCCAGCATTTTGCAAGCATTCGGCTAAAGCTATTTTATCTATAGACAAATGAGGCAAATTGAGATTGAATTTGGTAGTGCTTGGCTTCTTATTGGGTTCCATTATTGAAGGAAGAAAATGTCCAGCATCTTCTTTTCGCGCTTCGATTATTGTTTGAGCATATTCTAGCAAATTTGTAATGCCAGTAACACGAGCCGCCAGGGTCAGCAAGGCTATAGCTATAGCGTGCAAACAACATTTATGCAACTCGCTAAGATCCTCAGCGGTAGCTGCCACTTGTTGTATACTGAAAGAAAGTCATTTCAATATTGTTTTAATGATACTTAAAATCCGAGCTCACACTTACCCCAAAATAAAGAGAAGAAACTCTTGCACTGTTTCGCCACAAGCCATTTCTACTAGCAACAAAGCTGCAGTATTATAACTTGAGGTTAGCGAGTCCACTTTGTCTGATAAAGCCATGCTATCAATTAAAGCTTGCATGATGTTCGCTCCATACTTATGTGTGAAAATTATGTCCGAACGTGATGGCGGTTCTTGTGATAAGGCCGCGTATGGTTTAACGCTGACTGTGCTTAAAACCTTTTCGTTTTGATGACGATCGAGCAAAGCTTGAAAGATTTTCATAACGATTATACGAGTTGGATCATGAGGAGCTCTTGCCATTTTCAGTAGAGGTTGCAAAAAGCTTGCAGGGAATGCTTTCTCAAATGAGACCGTATTATACTGAGTTCCGACCTTCAGCAAAGATTTCAGCAAGATATTCTGTAGCATTTGGTCACCTTTACTCTTCTTCGTCAAATCCGGTACGGTATTCATTATGAATAACATTATCTCAATTTTCTGATAATCCGGGTGATGATTGGCAAATTCGCCCAAAGCATTAATCAAAGCCTCTTGATATTGCGATTCTTCGGGCGTTATTTCCGTAGTCGTGCCAACACTAGTCTTTAAATGTGTTAGCAAATTGTTAATAATATCCAAGGCTGAAGGTCCCACACTTTCACCGGCTGCTATGGCTATAATTTTCGATAGAACAACTGCTAGAGAAGTGCGCGTCTTAGGCGAAGATTTGAAATTGTTATCTAAATGTTGCATGAGAGTTTCTACCACTGTATAAGAATACTGCGGCTGTATTGATATCATAACAATACGAAAGGTATGAATGGCAAAAGTATTAGGAACCCATAATTCATGTCGGTCCAAGTGACTGTGAGAGATACACTTTCAATTAAATTTTCAAGCAAGTGAGAAGACATCAACTTACGTTAACAAAGGTTTTAAAACACTTCTTATATGGCCGAAAGAAGCGCGACCGACCAACTCACGCAGAACTTCCTCGGCCAAAGCAGGTGGTGTAACTTGGGTGGCATCTTCTACCGGAGTCAAATCACCAGACTAAAAAAAAGAAAGTTAATACATTTAGTGTTTCTTTTTCTTAGAATCATTTTCAGAAAAAATCAGAGTTGGATTCCTCTATTCTATGTCGAGCACTTCCACATATAGAAACAATTATGATTACTATTGTCACGTTTGATGCTGGTGCTCGATTGCCTTCGAATCATAATTATTTTTCATTTATTGCATTTTCAGACGAGGCAACGGCATATCCATCGATGTTTGAATAACAAAATAGATGAACAGATGAACATAGGACACAAAGAAAAAAGTCTAGCAAGCGATATATAAAACCAAATAAATATTTTTAGTTTGGTAAAATATCAAGACCGATATAGATTATAAAAGTTTTTGTTGCTTTAGACAGCATTACAAAATAATTGAAAGGAATTTATGTGAAACCGGCAATACAATACTATCATCAGTACTACTCTTCTATTGACTTTCAATTAGTTCCACCTTTATATGCAACAAATGTTGAGAAAATCAAGATCCAAACATTTTCGAGAATTCGCCTTTTCCATACAATTGCAACTCACCAATGGATGTTAAAGAAGTCTTCCTCCCCAATCTGCAATTGTGGCTAAATTCTCGCTATAAAGCACATTCTTTGTGACTGCCCCAACTTTTCCTTGAGTAGAAGCAGTGGTGTTGTGCTAATTTTTTTTTTACCGGAACGCTAATATTTTTTTTACCGGAACGCGTATATATAATTATATAGACATGGCCGATCCTGGGTAGGCGGCCGCTCTATGCGGTGAGTAATAATAATAATAAGTAATAAACTAATAAAGTTTAAAACATCTACCAATACTGGAAACCAACATCTGGAAATTCTAGTTCACAACAAATGTATAATAAAAATTCTTAGCATTAGCCGCAGGCCCATTTGGGTATGGCAATAAACTATACCAGGGATGAGTAACGTGCGGTCCGCTTGCATTAATATTTATGTATGAAATCTTTACTTTTTTAAAATTTTATATTTTTTTCTTCTAATGTTTATTGTAAATTCTCGTTATCAGAAATCATTTTTAGTTCCGGAACGCGGTCCTGTCCAAAAAGAAAGTACCGGAACGACGTTCCGGAACGTTCCGGCTCCACAACACCACTGACTAGAAGTATTGCATTTGGAGCGACTAATCCTATGGACATTCTAAAATCAGCTACAGAACAGACTATCAATACATTTAATTACTTTATTAAAACTACTAGGCTCAATATCTAATGTACTTTTATAAATTAGAGCCGATAGCCTGTGCTGCTAGTGCTCAATGTCTTTTTCTTTTAGCCTAAGAATTTATTTCATTAGTCTAAAATTGCAATAATAATTTTTGTAAATATTAGAAAAGAAATTAGAAATAGTATTAAACAATGTTTAATAAATCGATTTTTCCTAATTGCTGACTCGATATTTTTCTTTTCATATCAATTTTTGATTTTTATTTTATTTGTGCAGAGAGTACTTTTTTTAGCATTTCCATAACAGACTTTTCAGAATTACTTTTTGTAATAGTTATGTTTTCGGAGTCCATAGTAACAGTGTTTCTTCCGATGTCTCCTGTTGGACTTTTGAAAGAGATAGCGCGACAGCCTTAAGACTAAATCTTATATTGGAGGCTGATCGATATGCGAATAGGAGAATCCGATCTCAGAAAGAAAAGATAAATCTAAAACTACAAAAATTGATATAAATAAAATTAATTGAAAAATGTATTGTAGGATACTTTGGATGCCCACCACCAAAAGCATTATGTAGACATTTTCGATTGTAGAATGAAAGAAACAATTTTGATACGAAACACTGACAAACATTTTTACTAAAGATTCAAAAGTTCAAATTAGGAAATAAAATGAAATGATCAGTAGAGCAAATATTTTTCATCTCACCACAAACAACGTATTATCTTAGATATTGCGCAAGGAGAATTCTGTGTATTCAATAAGTTAGGTAAAAAGGGAGAGGAACGGAATTCCCAATCGAATAGTCTAAGGGCATTGTTAAAGCATATGGAATTCCAAGGTGATGGACATTGTAAGTATGTAAAATGTAGCAAAATAAAGAAAAAAATTAAGCGCTTAACAAAATCATTTCCATTTTAAATATAAAAATATTTTTATTACCACCGACATATTCTTCTTCACAAACATAACGTTAACATCAAACTTTTTTATGTGTTCGTGTGTTCATGTTCGCATATTATTTAAAATAAAGGTAAACAATTTGGTTCATTATTGTGGCTCATTTGTTAGTGTGTGCGTGGTGATAAAGAAAAACAAAAAAATATATATATATATGTGTGTATATCAAAATATATTAAAATTTTATGAAAACTAAAAAAAAATCTTGACAAACGCAACAATCTTTAATGAAATATATCTCAACTCACCTGCATATTGAATAACAGGGAAGGTACAATCTTTTCCATGTGTTGCTTCTCCCAAATATTCTCTACCAAATCATCGGATACCGTTTTACGTATAACACCTTGCAATCCTTTAATGCCAGCTAAGCGGATATTGTCACGAAGTTCAGTGTTGTCATTGTTACCATGGCACATGGAAGAGAATTTCGATATGAAGAAATCATAGCGACGATGATAGGAGGGTGTGTCTTCGTTAATGTTGGCAAATTTGACAAACTGCAAAAGTGAGTAGACATATCGAGGGAAGAATGTAAAGTGCGAAGGTTAAGGTTAAAGTCGTAAAGACAAAACTAATTAAAAAAGACTGAAAATTATATACCCCTTGGGACAAATCTTCGCTCAAGCAAATACGTAACAATTTCCAGTTTTTTTTATTATTAATTACTTAATTACTTTTTAGTAATTAGTTAGTACAAGTTCTGTTACCCGAATTTCCAGTTCCCTCTAATAGATAATTTTGTTGATATATTTATGAACGAATCGCGAGCACTTTCAAAGTTCGTCTACCGTCGAGCACGAAGTTTCTAATATTGTCTGACGCTTTACAGAATCTGATATGGTATAAGGATCGAACTTTCCGATATTACAAAGCGACCCGAAAGTCAGCATATTCCCACTTTTTTGTTTGATAAGATTTATCGACATCAATACGAAAATGTTAAGGAAATCATTTGAAAGCTATTTATAAAGAGCTTTGGTTTTATACACACATGGGGTTTCTTTTATTACGTTTTTAATCTCATTAAGAAAAGTTTTTTGGAAATAAACTTAATTGTCTAATAAATTGTTCAAGACACTTACAAATTAGAGGCTTTTCCATAAAAATAATTAATTATATTTCGGAAACGATCCTATGGACGCATACAGAGCGTACAAAGTGAACCTAATTATGTATTCCGCTGATCTTGCCGATCTATTGAACTTAGTTGATATACGTTGACATACGTGCGTCTGGAATATTTAAGTGTGCTATGTTTTGAGTCCCCCTACTTTGCAGTTTTGGTCGAAGTTTTTAACTAAAAAAAAAAACATCGTGGTGAACAAAGGGTTAGAAGAACATTCCCGACTTGTTCCCGACATTGTTTACGTTGTGCATTTCTCTGTCTTTGAAACTTTTTCACAAACCTCTTTCGATGGACACCTAAAGGAACCTGCCTAAGGGTGGTTAAGTGATTTAATACTCACTGAGTTGGTAGCCAATATTTGCAATGTGGGGTTTGAATCTTCTAACAATTTTTGCACCATCCGTAAAAATGACTCCACGAATAGATTTAAAGTTGTCTGAGCATGGCAAGCTTGCAGCAAGATATCCATGGCTTCCATTGCAATTTCCACAAATCTAAAATTTTATGGTGTTTTAAAAATTTCTCCAAAAATTTTTCATATTAAACTTTTATATGTATTTCACCTGTAGCGTTTACGATTTATATCTTTTGAGGCCTTTTGATATAAATATTCCCCAATACGGTCCAATTTATCGGGGGAACTTAATGAATAGAATGTTAATTTTTCCATATTCGATTTTACCAGACCATCTTCGGGGTTAACCGGAAAAATATTATCGACCAAACGTTTGTAACGGGGACGTAGCGCCGAACAGCACCCGCAACAACCTGTAGGTAGATAATATGGTTGAGAATAACAACAACAACCATAACACGGTGTCTGAGATATTGCCGAGGGTCGAGGTACAACAGTACGCATGCATGCATAACTGCACAAAATATATGACCACGATAAATTCGCGCAATTCATGAGGGTGGCGATAGCGTTTATTACTGATGTTAACGTTAAGATAGCCGTATCGTTACTAAAAATTGTTAAAATAAAGTGCAGCTTGTTTACCTATTCTTGTCTGCGGTTCACTTATATACACACGCGTATATAGTTTCATGATTCTGCTATCTAACGACCTTTTGCGAATATTTATATCAACGTACTTTGAAGCAGACGATTAAGTTAGTCAATCATTCATAACAAGTAATAGATGTAACAACAAAGCCAATTTTAAGCTTGAAAGAATTTATAAGAAAGTATGTATAAATTCCCTTAAGGGATTTTGTATTTTATTCTTTAGAAAAATATGGCATAATTTGCTGCATTTTCATCAGCAAGCCGCCTTTGCCTTATTGCTTTCTTTTTGGTTAGTAATCCTTTTGTTTTCTGTGACGCTTTTAAGCTAATCTTATCAAAAATTCAGAACTATTTGTGTTATTATGAGGAGTGTCCATAAAATTTATTTATTCTTTTCTTTCAATGTATGCACTTGTTATATTTATGACACGTATTGATTACGTTTTAATAATTACCTACCCCACATGATTGAAACTTAATTATTTTAATTGATTTTTAAAAGCAACTTAATACGATTTTTAACATATATAACTATTATTAAGTCACGATAAATTGTGCTGGTAAGTAAAACAGCAGCTAAATCTAAATAAAAAAAAAGAGAATAGTTTTTCAGTGCTGTCAAGTTCCTTTACAAATAGAGTTGCTGTTGTTAATCAAAAACTAACGGCATTTGATAAATACTTTTGTTGCTTAATTGTTTTTTTTTATTTAACATTTATTATAAATTTTTTATTATTATGAATGGAAAAACCAATGCATTTGCTTCTAAAACCACGAATATAATCTACAATTGCTCAAGCAACTTGCAACAACGAGATATTTCAGCTTCTATTTGTTTTTCTATAACATCTCTGTTTTTGGAAGGCAAAATCATTACCGATTGAATGTTTTTAGGATGGTAAATTAATACTTGCATTTCAGTTGAAAAAAAGCGGAAAAACTAAATTTGAAATGATAAAGTCAGTTTTTATGCTGTCTTTGGCAACTTCAGCGTATAAATTAATCAGAAAAAACTAATGTCATCAGCAATATATATTAAAATAAGGGAAAATCCAAAATGTTAAAGAAAAATGCACGAAATTCAAAGTGAGACTGAGAATTTATTGTAAAAGAAATTATAGCATGTTACTGGAGATATAGATCCAGATGAAGGCAAAGGGCGCATATTTTTTAAGCGAATAGTAACAACTATGAATATAATATGTAAAGACAATAAAATGAATCGCATTCTAAGATTGTACTTGGAATTGGAAATGAAGCAAAATTACTCAGTGTTTGTGATAAGCATAAGAAATTTCGACTAGACATAAGTGAGATGCTGGTTGCTCTGCCTATGCTTTTTAATGCAAGTTCTTAATAGCCTTTGGTGAATCTTTCTGGAAAAACACTGGGTGTGAAACCTTCTGATAATTTTACTTTTTTTATGATTTTTTTCCTTTTTATAAATGCAGCTCCTGGATTGATTCCCTGCTTTAGCCATCTTTCCTTTACGAATTGCTTGAACCTTTTCTGTGCCCGTTTTTAAAACTAGTCTGGGACTATTTTTTTCTGATCATGAGCATTCGAACAAAACACAACATAAGCACAGCGGGTTTAAATATAGAATGTGTATGATTTACACTCTGATGTGCGTAAGAACAAAAATTTATAATACTCCCGCCCTTCCATGGAACATATAAAAGGTTGCAATAGCTTCACTTTAAAGCTTTAGTCATTAAATGCTGATTCTTTGCTTACGTCCATAGGTAAAATTAAAATTATCCTTCGAAATCGCAAAAACATTTTCTTCTCCAAAGAGTCGTTTGTTAATCACAAAATAAGTTATAAGCTATTGATATGATGTTGCGCCAAGCAAGGAGATACAGATGCAGATGATGATAACTTTTAGGTAAACATAGTTTGGATTATATTTTTCATTTACACTTCTCTTTGAAAGCATACTTACATCCGGGATCTGTGCATTTTTGTACAAAAGTATCAAAGAGCTCGGGCAATTCAAATCCGGAATCGAAACAGCAACTTATTAAAGCCATTTTATTACTTTCTTTTAAAACAATTTTAACAGCAAATAAAAAAAAAAAAATTTATTTTAAATTATTGCGTGAAAGCATTTACGTTACTCGGCATTCTTTTTTTTTTTTTTTCTTAATTTTCTTTTAAGTTTATTAAGTAATTTGTATGGAAACAAACATAAGCGACCTTGAACTTATCATGAAAATGTAGATGAGATATGGAAATCTGCCTGCACGGATACAAATAGTTTTGTTATTCGTGGTGGAGCAATTGTTGATTTGAAAGCTTTATTACGAAAATAAATGTGTAATAAATACATAAAAAGTTCTTTCTACCCTTTTCTTGTACTTGTACTTGTAACGTGTAACATTATTGTTTTTAGTATGGAGTTAGCTTCACGAGCACTTAACAAGCTTTTTAAGTATTTAGTATTTATGTTCACTTTAGCTTTGTCCAATTTATGTTTTTTTTTTTTTTTTTT
>KK502647.1:299580-313105 GCA_000688735.1 Glossina austeni
CAAATTTTTGGATCGCAATAAAGTACTTACCACACGCCTGCCAAGAATCGCACCAACCTCATCGACCAAATATACGGACATTGGCGAGATTTGCTTCAAAGCCCGCCATCTATAGCATCTATAAGCCATACTTTTGGGTTGTTGAGTAAACTTCGACTAAGCTAATAAATTTGTGACTTTTATGTCCGAAGTGCAACACTTTACTGACTATAAGATATACTGAACAAAATTTTTCACTTTCGTCTTTTCACTTGTTACAAAAAAAAATAATATTTTCATATAACGCAGTCGTCATCGAGAAAATTTTCAACAATTTGTAGATTTTACTACGCTTAGCAAAGTTATTTTTCAGTCGATTGAAATATTTGTTCTTGATTTATAATATTTGCAGAATTTTTCTCTGTGAAGTAAAAACAAAAATTTATTTTGACCGAGAATACGGCATAGAAATAACTAAAATTTTAAGGATTTTTTATATTTATTATAAGAAATATTTTGAGATAATTGATATCGCTCTCTCTCTCTCGCTCTCTCAATGTAAGTGAATATATAAATTAAAAGTTAGGGGAAAGAAAATTAAAATCATCTTTTAACACTTAGCGACCAAATGGATTCAGTGCCCGCATTTATTGATGCCGAGCCCCCAACAGGAATTTTTGATTATTCGCAAGAACAAGAGCAAACACCGTTCGTTGGAGCGACATCGCTGGTAACAGTTTGTGGTCCAATCGCCACGCCGTTGTTATGCACGCAACCCGTCCAGTCCTCAGCACTTAGTCCGGAAGAGGCTGGAGTAAATCGGCCAGTCGTAGATATTGCTGAGCAGCCATCTAAAAAGCAAAAGCTGGACGATCCATTCGCTTTATTGAGTGAAAGGCTGAGCGGTTTGTTTTCTTGTGTGGTTTGCTTAAAGCTACCCGACAGTTTCGTGTATCAATGCCGACGAGGACACCTGATGTGCGGCGACTGTCTTTATCGTTTGTTCGCCGATGCTCGCTTATGCGACCAACTTGCCACTTGTCCCAGCTGCCATGTCAATATATCCGAGCATACGGTTGTGCGAAATTTCCCAATTGAAAAGTTACTGTCCGAGTTGCCTGGTGGATATCGTCAATGCAATTTGGGGCAACATCCTACTCATCGTATGTATTCAAATATTGGTTGTCAGAGGCTTGGTCTACGAATTGAAGATAGTTTCCGTAAATACAGACGCTTAGGTGAACCTGGCTCTTTCTCTGGCGACGAGATTGAAGACAACGAGATTGAAGACGAGATGAACGACTACGATACACTATCCGTCTATATCGAACAATGAACGCTTTAAATTCAAGTTCGAAAACACAACCAAGGATGGGAGAAATATTTAATGTATCACTAGATCTGTTGAACGACGAAAATGATTCGTATATTTATTGATTCACGATGAGTTCGCACATAAACTTTTCTTTAAGATTGCAAAATTTTCGGCCCATAATGAAGAGAGTGGTAAAAATCGCTAATAATGATAATCGGAGAGGATGCTGGCATCACTTTACTCAATCTAACTCAACTGAATCCTTTTTTTCTCTTTTCGAGTAGTTGAAGGCCTCTCGACTAGACCTAATACTTTTATTTTTATCCTACTAAATATATACCACGTCAGTCTTCTAAACCGCAATCGTATATTTAAAATTGTTCCAGGGAAATGAATAGACGGATAAACAAAGGAACAGCGATTTCCAAAGTTTTTTTTCAAGCCCTAGATTTAATGTTTCTTTTTCCGTAAGATGGGCATCACTCTTCTCTGAGTGGTAGCTGTTTTATTAAAAAGTTTTTCTCTTCTTGTGTACTCTTGGACTTGGTCGGCGTGTTCGCGGGTTTGTGCTGCATTGTTCTTCCAGATTTTCGAATTTGCTTTTGCTCTCTTAATTTGCCTTCCAAGATCCCTTTTCGCCCCACCTAAATAACTCTGCCAATGTATGAGCAGACAATTGACGTAACATGACATGGTTATGATTTCTCAGCCTAGGTAAACCAGTCTTTAATTACATCGATCGATTCGGAATTATAATCTGAATTGATCTGAGCTTGTCTGTCCGTCTGCCTATCTGATGTACATCCATGTAAATTGGTGTATAGGTAGCAATCGTTATATATTTGATGAAATTTGGTACAGTGACGGGTTTTGACGCAAGAACGAAGGCTATTGAAAATAGTTCGGATCGGTCCGCTTTTTCGATCACTCTCCATATATCGTCCTATTCGGCAAAGTCGTTATATAAAAAAAAATTGTAATTTTCAAAAGTTCTCGGCAACAGTGGCTAAGTAGTAGCATTCGCGCGCTCTAAATTGGTATGAAAACTTTGGACCGGCTGGGGCAATAGTTGAACCCTCCGTCTCATATAATGAAAACTGATGCCGATTATATCACAATAGTAATTTAACATTAAAAGATTAACTCTACCAAATTTGGACCATCTTGGCCTATTTTTTGAATCCTATATTAGGTTGCGTTTTGGGCCCGCTTCCCCACAAAAATGCACTTGAAAAATATGCCTTTATATAGAAACATGATATAATTTTCGTGTTCTATAATAAAAACAAAGAATTGTGTTAGACAATGTGGTGTAAAGTATTTAAAGGTCGGCCTTGCCACACTATAATCATTTTACCTGCTTTTCTTCTGGTTTATTGATTGGATTGGAGATGCGAGCAAAATAGTGTTAGACACTGTGACGTAGGCTATTTAAATTTCGCCGGTGCCGAACTGCAATTGTCTTGTTCTTTTTCTGGTTTATTGATTAGATTAGAGATGCGAACAGAGTTATTTAAAAAGGTTTCAAAACGCATTTACGTATTAAATGTTACAAAATCCTACAAGTCGGTAATGCGCAAGTACAAGTCGCAGGTTTTTTTTTGTAAGAAATGTAAAAATGGAAGACAAGAGATATAAGGGAATAAAATAGGTTTTATATATATACGGTTTGGTGTATTAAGCAACATGCTTCTTAGGTCATAAATTATCCAAACTATCGACCGCTACTCTAAAATTCACGACATGTGAAATATCTCTCGTATCTGATGCAGCGATTTTTATTAATAAGTGTTATGAAAAGCATCTCTTCCCCCTTGTTGGTGTAGGCGGTGTATGTGCACATGTAACATGAATGAATGAATGGTGGTGGTGGTGGTGGTGGTGAAAAGCTCTTCGAAAAACACCTGTTCAAATTAAAATGTGAATAAAAAATTTATATATAAAAATTAAGCTTTTTTTTTTTTAAATAAATAAAATCATTTTGTTTTTTAATGAAAAAAGTCAATAAAATGAGCAACTTACATACGTACATACATACACATATATGGAATAAAAAATTTTCAAGATGTTAACGAAAAAAAAAAAAAAAAAAAAACATGCAGGCAAGCATGCAGTGTGCATCCAAACTCTCTAGGCAGAGTTAACAAAACCGTGAGGTTTATACCATATTTTTAATCTGTAACTAAAGCATAATTGCGAAAAAAATGTCAAGAATGTTTGGGCGATCAGGTTTCGCCTGTTTAGAGCTATGCATGAATGTTTGGTGATTGTTGTTAGTCTCTAACACATTACTTACTACTCTCTTTACTTAACCGCCTACCGCTTATCGTCTTTTCTTCATTCAAAAAACGCAAATATAATGAAAAAAAAAAAAAAATTATAAGAAAAAACGCTGAGATATTCATTCTCAAATTTTCCGAGTGCTCTACGATCTGTGTTTTGTTTTGCTTTGCTTTGCTTTGCTTTGCTTTGCTTTGCTTTGCTTTTTTTTTTATTTATTTTCTCTACTGAAACACTTTAAATAATGCAGACAACAAAAGCAACGATAGCAACAACAACAACAACAATAGTAACAACAACTTGATTTGATTTAATGACCGGCTTAAACTAACTGAGGTGAATTTCATTGAGTTATTGGCAAAAAACTGGCAAAAAAAAACCTAAACAGACAACAAGTACGAATTGTTTTGCAGTTGTTTACACAGAGTTCTTCTCTCGCTTTACGTATGTGTATGTGTGAGTGTGTTTTTGTATTGCTCCCACTTGTAAAACATATATATATATATATGTATATATGAAATTTTGTGATAATGGAGCAAAGCAATGGTGAGTTGAGTACAACCGCCAGCCAGCCAGCCAGCCAGCCAGCCAGCTAACCATTCCATGCTCCAAGCTTCAGTCAGTCTCCATAAAGACGTGTTTGTTTTAACTTGTGTACGCGGTTGATGTGTGATTTGATTTAATAACAAAAGAAGCAAAAAAATAAAAAACAAAACAAAAAAAATTAATAGAAAAAGAAAAAACAAATTGTGAGGCAGCAGATGAGTAAAATAATATAATTTTTTTTTTATTTGCAAACAAAATTAAAACTTGGCTTAAACGAGTTGTTTGTTAGAAAACGTGAACGCGGTGTATGCGTATCTTAGTGGGACTTTTAACTGACATAATAACAAATAAAAATGCAAAAAAGAATTTCAATTTTTTTTTTTAAACGAAACTAAATAATATAAGAGTTAATTGTTTAATTTTAATAGAAAAAAAAAGAAAAAAAGATTTATTCAACATTAATTAATTAAAAGCGAAAAACTATGCCTTAAAACATTTCCAGTCAAAAGACTATTTGACGGCACGTTTCACGTTAGAAAACAACTTTTAACTAACTAACTAACTAACTAACTAACTAAGCTAATAATGGATTTTATTTATTTATTCGTTTCTTTATTTCTTTTTTTTTTCGCGTCAGCATTAGTTCATAATTTATTTGATTACATTTGAATTGAATTGAATCGAATCGTATAACGAATAACGTTATAAATCTTCATTAAACTGGTTTTCATCAAATAATAATAATAATAAGAATAATAATTACAATAAGTAAATAAATAACAATAAATAAAAAATAAAAAATAAAAAAAAAAAAAATCGAAAAAGTCTTCCATTTTCCCAAGTGCCTTAGTGAGTTCAATTAAATAATGAAATGTGTTTAAAATTTGTTGCTCTTTTTCCATTCACTTAACAATAGAATAAATTTTTGAAATTTTTTATTATCATTTAAAACAACATACGCGTCAAATTTTCTCTTTCCTTAAGGTGAGTAGTATTTGAAAAGTTTTTTTTTTTTTTGTTTTTAATATTGTTATTAATTCATTGACTTTCTTTAACATAAATAACATTAATTTATTGTTTATTAAAACATATTTAATGTTTTAACAGATTTTTTAATAATTTCTTCAAATAACATTTTACTTCATCTTAATAAAGTAATCATCTCTCTTGTCGCATGGCATTTGAAAGGCGGGATTTTGAAAACAGTACAGACGGTATAAGTGACTCCTTCTTCGTTCATTGTCGATTCATATGTTAATAGGCTTTTTGTTAAGGCTGGCCCTTAGCGCTATTTGATGTCTCTTTTCCCCTTTCTCAACTTGATTTTTTTTTTCTTTGCAATTTATTAGTAGTTCTAGGTATTCTTTAGTGGTTCTTGTTTCTTTCAGCAGAAGCAGGGATCTACCTTTATTTTCCGAGGTCAATAAACAACAAGCTCAGCCAACTATATAGATCTCTAAAGAACTTTTGCTAAAGTGTGATTATTTTTAATGTTACAGCATTTCTAAATTTTGAATATTACGACCATACGCTTACATAGTAGGGCATGCTTATCTATTATTTTTAATGCCTACATAGTAGGGCATGTTTTGTTTATATATCATATATTCTTAACAAGTAAACATTACATGAGTTTTATTATTTCTACACATTTTTCCAATTGGAAAATACTTACATCGACATAGCATAGCTGATGCAATTACAAGATTACAAGATTACAAGATTACAATGTTGTTACAAAGAAACAAATTTTTATTTAAAAAACAAGCGATCATTTTTTAATTTCCGCTTGCTTTTAGAAATTCCTCGGGGAGAACAGCAAGAAAATGAACAAAATATCACGTAATCATCGATCGATAAGCAAATTAACATTTTTATGTGATGTTTGCACCCTATCCCGCTTGTGGTACAAAAGTATATTAAGTTTTTGACTTCGGATACATCTTTTGTTATATCAATCGATTCGGAAACATTTTTTGTCTGTCCGTCTGTCAGTCCATCTGTCTTGTTATCTTGCAGCAATGTTTTGATGAAATTTACTACATTGACGCCTCTTGTCCCACGGTCAGTCGCTATTGAAAATTGGTCGAATTGGATAATTTTTTCGGCAACTTTCCCATATAATAACTTATTCCGATAAGACGATATGTGGGTAACTCTAGAATGATGTACGGTATTTAATAGTGGGTCTGGACCCCGTTGTAGTGTTTTATGTGTTAATTACTAAATTGTTGAAATCGAATTAACATAACATATCGGTTAAGAAATGGCGTCCTTTGACTTACGAAAATGTATTGCAAACTAGATTTAGTTGAAGCGAGCAGCATGATATCAACTGGAAAGGCTAAGATGTTGAAAGCGGAATGGCCTGTTCGAGCTCCGATCTCATTTGGAAGACTATGCATGAGCTTCGGTGATAGCGAATCACTTCGTTACACTCCGTGCTTGGCCATGATGCTATCAGACATGTAAGCGTCGGCAAAGAACATGGTGAGCAAGCGACGAGTTCTTCCGGCAAGTCCTTCCAGTGTAAATGCTTTTTTAAGAAAAAAAAAAACAAAGACCTTTACAATCCTTTAAAACTTTTAGTTCTAACGCCTCCTTATTTTATTATTTTCAAAGTGAAATTTTTTTAATTTTAACATTGAGTCCTTAAACTGTGTACACTTTATATGACGAGAGTATTGCAAGCATTTTCTGAAGAAAATAGAATGGAATTAATGAATGTGCTAAACTGCTCCAATTATGGGTGCTTTAAACATGTTCGACATATTGCATCACGAAACTGAGGCATTTATTGATTTACGCAAAATATTTCTTCAAGACCTTAACATTTTCGGCGCATAATAAAGAAAGTGATAAAGTCACTAGTAATGATAACCAGAGAGGATGTCCGCATAGTTTCCTTTTCTTTCTCTTTGAGTACTTGAATGCCTTGCTTTGGATTACCACCTAGACAAGATCTATTTTCTGCTACTGTTTAGCCTGAATAGAGGAATTGATTTAACGGTAAGCATTTTTTTTTAAGAAAATGGAATCGTGCCTAAAGTTCTTGTTTTTTCCTCAGAGCAGTCAGATTGGCTTTTTCAACTTCACCTATCTATGCTTTACTTGTGCACCTACAAAATCGAAAAGCTTAGAAGTTAGAAATTTTTCTCCTAATGAGGTCTTTTTCGAAATTCTTCCATTTCTTGCTATCCAGCCTAAGACGATGTCATGTTGCACTTGTGCAAAAGATTCAATCTTTAGGCGGAGAACTTCATTGCAGTTAGGTAAGGCGAGGTCGGCTCTTTACAAAGCATGTCATGATGTCGTTGTTTCTAAATATAGTCGGCATGTAATCGAAGAAATCATTCGTTTTCTTTCTAAAATCCTGGTTAGATCCTTAGTTAGAAATCTTTCTCCTAACGAGATCTGCTTCTTTTCGAAATTCTTCCATTTCTTGCTATCCAGCATAAGACGATATCATGTTGCACTTGTGCAAAAGATTCAATTTTTAGGCGGAGAACTACATTGCAGTTAGGTAAGGCGAGGTCGGCTTTTTATAAAGCACGTCATGATGTCGTTGTTCCTAAATATAGTCGGTATGTAATCGAAAAAATCATTTTCGTTTTCTTTCTAAAATCCTGGTTAGTTGTTATACCAAGAAATTGATGACCACTTCTACTGAGCATATAACGGTAACATTGCGATGTCAAATAAACAAATTTGCAATGCATACATCAAATTGAATGAAATAAAAGTTGATCGTGACGAATACGAAAAGATTCGTTGTAAGCTAAATAAAAGTTCTTTCTTAACTTGCACCCCTTCTATAGCTATTAATATCGTTGGCTTTTTTTTTTTTTTTCAATTTACAAATTATTTGTAAGCGAATATGTGCTATGTGTACGTGATGTTATTTCATTTCAGTTAAGCAAAGTGTTGATAATTTAAATACTTATTTATTGCAAATAATTTTATCAGAACATAGAGTCAATAAATATTTATAATAATCTATAGTGCATAGTGTAGTTTTTTTGTTTTTGTTTTTTCTTTAAACGACTTGTTGTTTATAAATTACAGAACGTATACGTGAGAGTCTTTAAAGATGTAAGAAAGTTTGTGCTCATTTTTTCTTCTCCTTTTTTTTTTTGTTTTTTTTTTTGATATTAAACTTAGTTAGTTAACCTGTTTTTCTTTAACAATATTGGAAGTTTTTTATAGTTTACAGTATGATGATGGGCAGTGTTTTGTTTTTTGCAACTCATCTCATATAAAAATATTGTAAGGCGCACAATAATAAATATACACAATGCACTTTAAAGTAAACTACTGGCTACTTTCGAATTTCTTTTTATTTGACTTTTTCCCAATACTTTTCTTTTCCTCTTTTCTTTTTGTAAGATTTTCTTTTTAGTCTTGATTTTTGTGTTAAAAACGTACACTCGCGCGCCTTAGCGAGCTAAGTAAGTGAATGGAGCTTTTCTTTAACATGTATAAGGCACCATATGACGGGTTGTCAAGATCGAATAGCTTGCAAACATAATTGATTATCGCGGGGAGTATACTTATGTACGTTCTCCAAGCCTCGGTTAAAGAGTTCGTCCGATTCTAAATTAAGTTAATTCTATTTATTCTTTTTAATTGATTCTATTCAAGACCATGAATGTGCTTTTCCATGTCGAGTCTCTCTGTCTCTCTCCCTTCCGAAATATTTATTTTTTTTTTAAATTGCAGAAACCAATTGTGTGTGTAATTGTTACGATTTAGAAACTGGGAATGCCGGACATGTCGGCTATAAATATCGGTTGGGAAATTCTACTCAAACCTTACATTTGCAATAAAGTTTAGCAAAGTTATCCAGAAACGATGTGCATTTTTTTTTGTTTTTTTTTTTAAGTCCACTAATGGCTCAGGAGATGGGTTTACTTATACCCGTGGAACACGGTGACCATGAAAAAGAGCAAGACAGAGATTGTGGCATTGCGAATCCGTCAGGGAATGTCTGCTAATCGCGTAAAACCGCGACATCAGGAAAGAAGTGAGGAAAAAGAAAGAGAGAAAGGGACAAGGAGGTCGCAGTCTAGTGGATTATGCCTTTATCGACTGAGGCCTCACTATAGCTGCGACCAACTCTACCACACTGGGATTTGAATCCGCAATCAATAACTTGTTAGTCGTGATTCTTACTCCTACTCGGTTACTCGTATGGTGGATGGGTGAGCAAATGTCGCCTCCTCCTCATAGGCGCTTGTTTAATAAAATATTTTGGCAAT
This sequence comes from Glossina austeni, assembly GCA_000688735.1. Taxonomy (NCBI): domain Eukaryota; kingdom Metazoa; phylum Arthropoda; class Insecta; order Diptera; family Glossinidae; genus Glossina; species Glossina austeni. The sequence continues at coordinate 308,959 of KK502647.1, forward strand.
CACAAGGCATTGCTTTGAGGTAACGATCATCGATCGTTTCGTTCTTTACGTGACTATAACTTTCTTCCTTCTTTTACTTGTTGTTTCATTTGCTTTTTACCTTTCGCACAAAAGACTCCTGATGTCTTGTTCGGTTAATTCCCACCGTATTAAGTTTCTGATCTAAGTATCTCTACCTTTATGGTTATGATTACTTAAAGTCTTTACAAAATTAAAATGAAGTCAAGTGTTAAATTAGCAAAGATTTTGGTTTCATGTGCTATATATATATATACCTATATATATATATATATATATATATATATATATATGTTTTGTGGTCATAAAAACCAGTAGCTTAAGATTAGTTGTGTGTGTGATACGTTCTTCATTCTTCCTTTTTCTTTAACATTTGAAGATTCGATTTAAGGGGAATATAATGAATAAAACAATTCATTGTTCTATTTGATTGTTGTTGTCGACAAATTATAAATAAACGAACATTTTAAACACTTATGAATATTTAATATTAATATTAATGTATCGAGCTATCTATCGAGCTTGCGGAAATTTTGAAGGTTATCGATATTATTAAACTAAACTATATATGAAAATTATTGAAATTTATGTTAAAAGCAAGCAGTTTATTAAGCAGCGAACAATTAAAGGCATAGATAACATTTTTATGAATTACGTTTAGTTTAATTACATTGTAATTAATTTACTATCATGTGAAATATTTTTGTTTTGTTTTGTTTTTTTTTTTTTTTGTTTTCATTCTTATTTTTCCAGAACCCCATATAGTATATAAATTCTTGGTCAGTTTCTCATTCGGAATGCAGCCAAGTCTGTCTGCCTCTTCATCTGTCCATCTGTCCGTTTTCCCAACTGTGTAAAGCATGTGTGTGTGTAAATTTTCCCCCCCGTTAGCGAAAATGAAGGTATCGCTTATAAATTTGTGAAAGAGTTTGAAAATGGTCCCAACAGATCAAAGACTACGCCCACAACGTCCGCACATCTGAGAACAGTTTTGCTTTCCCTGTCTCTTACTCAATCGCTCTTACTCGCAAACTAGAACAGATGCACGATATAAATTTCCCTAAAAATCGGATAACGATGATGGATATAAAAGATTCGGTCACTACCGAATATAATTTTCTTACTGCTTTCAAAAGTTTTGCAATATCTGCAAATTAATTTGATATTTGTTCGTTTTAATTGTTGCTAAAACCAATAAAAGTTTATCACAAGACTATAAACCAATAACGGGCACACAATAAATTAATGTACAGATCTAGTCTTGAGTGATTGCAGGTTCATGATAAATCGCATTTTAAAGTTAAAGATTATTAACGTTAATGATAATGAGCATAAGGAAGTTGTCAAAATAATTAATAATTAATTCGTTCACATATGGGTATGGTTTCGCGTCATGTGTTTATCGAATTATTAGTCTATCGACAGTCGTTGATAGGTTGTTTCGTCTTTCATCTCAGTGCATTAACATATCAAACCAAAAAAAAAAAAAAAAAGGAAAAGAAGAAAAATTTGTGTTGAGAGGTAAACACATTTTTTTTTTTACGGTTAGTTAAGAGTAATTAAGAAATTAAGAAATTTTCATTAATCATGAAACGAATTTTTATTATTTAAGCCGTCAACAAAAGTAAAGATACCCATATACACATATACACATGTACCATTTTCTATTTCACTTTGATAATGTCAATGGCCTGAGGTGCATCGCTATTAAATCAAACATTTTTTTCACAGCCTCCTAAGCATAGTCCACATGAAAAGCTAAATAATAGCCACCTATTTTTTGCTCATTATTTCACAAAGCTTTTGCTACTCTATTCAGGCTTTCTTTTTAATCGTCTTACAAAATAATGGAAAATAAATTGAAAGCCGGCCAAGACCGGCCATTATAATGCAAAATAAATTGAAAGCCGGCCAAGACCGGCCATCATAATGGAAAATGAATTGAAAGCCAGCCAAGACCGGACACTAAATTCTCTACTTAATTGCATCTATTACTGTCCAAGGTGGAGAACTTTTATCATTTGTTAGAGATATTTAGTTTATGGAGTAACCTTTTTAAAGAAAGGGGGAGATCCGAAAGATGACTTGACTTTTCTCAAAGAAATGTTTTTCACGTATTTACATGTGACTAGTTACTTACTTACACTTACTTCTCATGAGAACCCAACTATTAGGAAGGATCGTCTTGAAGAAGGACGGAAGGATGTTCTTTTAAATTTATTTAGTACAGTTATTTTTTTTTTCAATTTTCTAATTTTTTATTTTACAACTATTAAAAGTGCTATACTACCTCACTGCCCCCGTACCGCCCTTCATTATTGCAATAACAATTTTTCAAAGTGAATTTTTATATGGGAAGTGGCGGAAAAAGTGATCCGATTCGAACCATTTTCAATAACGTTCGTCTTTGGCTAAAAATATGTCGACGTGCCAAATGTCATCAAAATATCTCCTGAGGTCTATACGTTGAGCACAAGAACAAAGGCGGACCGACGGACAGCCAAACTCAAATCGACTAGGGAAAGGGATTCTGAATCGATCGATATAATAAAAGAGAATATCGGCACAAACTTAATATTTTATTACACCACAAGCAGTGTAGGACATAATAATGTTTTTGAAAAGTCAGCATGGAAAATACTTCTATCCCAACCCAAATTGTCGACCATCACTTAATAAGGTCTTACCGATTAGTATTAAAACTTTTGATGAAGAGATTACAGTTACAATTGTTGTAAAATAATCTTCCATTCGAAAGAAAAATTGAAGACATCAACCGACTGTCTCACAATTCTGAGACTTTTCAGCTAATATTTGCGATGATTTGCGAGTTATTTCAATACTGCTCCGGGTTTCTGGCAACTTTGATTACGGAAAATGGACGGACGCATGCACAAAAAACCGCATTCGAAGATAATTCGATAGATTGTATGATGGACAGACAGACAGATTTGCTGAATATGTAGACAATAAGTAGACAAATAATCTAGACAGGAGACAAATCGATTAATCGAGGGAGACGGGAAAGGATTCTGTTGGTAAAAGTCATTTTGATCTACTCTCGCTGCTTCTCTCACGCACTGCTAGTGAAGGTGAATATGTTTCGCAAAAGTTTTAATAAATTTTTTTTAATAATTTGTGCGTGCGTTTAAGTACATTGAAAACCATAAATCTGCCGAAATGATTGTGTTTTTCTTCCTCTTGTTCTTTTTCTTAAATAATACCCAATACACAAAATTTAATGGAACTTTTTTATTCACTTCTATTCACTGCTTTTTCACTTTTTGTTCTCAAGTTTTTTGGTAGAATTTTTTTCATTCCAAAAAAACACTTTTTGTCTGTTTTTATATTCGTCTGGCTATTGTTATGGCGGCTAACGTGTTACAAAAGATTCCAAAAAAAAAAAAAAAAAAACAGAAAAAAAAATTTGAAGATTTAATGAGCTCTTCCTTTGCCATCCTTTCTTTTTTGCACCGTTTACGCACTCGGGAACTTTTGTTGTCTTTCTGCACAGTTTCTCGTATAGGTGCGTAGACTTTCTCAGACGCATGGCTCTTATTGTTTCGAAACGCTCGCATGAATTATCTTTAAACTAAGATCGTTTAAGTAAAACACTGAGATTTGTGTTGCAGGTCTGCTGTTATATGCCTTCCTTTCGCATATATGTACAAATGAGACCCTGGCCCGGTTGACGTCATTTGATATTGAATAAAGTTCAAGGGTAAATATGTTGCATCAACTTTGCTTTCCTTCTTTAAGGGAGATTATTGCTGGTTTGTCTTTTCCTTCTTTTTTTTTTTCTCTACATAAAAAGATGTTTTTTTTTTTTTTTTTTTTTTTTTATATATAATATATATTGTATGTGTGTGCTTTGTATTTTTGAAAATAAGTTGAACGATGTCATCATCAATTTTTTTCAAAAAAATGTTGCATTTCCTTTTAAGTTTTCGGTCTCATTGAAACCTTGATCAAACCATATTTAGTGCATTCAACAATATATTGGGACGATAATGTCTGCTTCGTTGTCTTTATGTTGCATATTAAGCATTTTATTTCCTGGTGATTAATTTTTATCGAAATTTAAGTGTAATTTTTACAAAAAAAAATAAAATTAAAATAATGGCCATCG
>KK502647.1:313205-339866 GCA_000688735.1 Glossina austeni
CGTGAGAAAATGAGATGTTAATAAGCATTCCTAGCCGTTCAGGGGTTAATTGTTGGAAAGTATCTTCACGATGTGAACTTTAGAAGACATGGGAGGATGGGATGTTAATAAGTGTTCCCATCCTATCCAGGAGTTAATTGTAGTAAAAGTATCTTCACGATGTGAACTTTAGAAGGCATGGGACGATGGAATGTTAATAAGTATTACTCGCCGATTATGAATATGAGATGTTAATAAGCGCTGCCATCCCGTCCAGGAGTTAGTCGTTGGAAAATATCTTCACGATGTGAACTTTGGAAGGCGTGAGAAATTGAGATGTTAATAAGCATTCCTAGCCGTTCAGGGGTTAATCGTTGGAAAGTATCTTCACGATGTGAGCTTTGGAAGACGTGAGAAAATGAGATGTTAATAAGCATTCCTAGCCGTTCAGGGGTTAATTGTTGGAAAGTATCTTCACGATGTGAACTTTGGAAGACATGGGAGGATGGGATGTTAATAAGTGTTCCCATTCTATCCAGGAGTTAATCGTTGGAAAGTATCTTCACGATGTGAGCTTTGGAAGACGTGAGAAAATGAGATGTTAATAAGCATTCCTAGCCGTTCAGGGGTTAATTGTTGGAAAGTATCTTCACGATGTGAACTTTAGAAGACATGGGAGGATGGGATGTTAATAAGTATTACTCGCCGATTATGAATATGAGATGTTAATAAGTGCTGCCATCCCGTCCAGGAGTTAGTCGTTGGAAAATATCTTCACGATGTGAACTTTGGAAGGCGTGAGAAATTGAGATGTTAATAAGCATTCCTAGCCGTTCAGGGGTTAATTGTTGGAGAGTATCTTCACATTGTGAACTTTGAAAGACATAGGAGAATGAGATGTTAATAAGTGTTCCCATTCTATCCAGGAGTTAATCGTTGGAAAGTATCTTCACGATGTGAGCTTTGGAAGACGTGAGAAAATGAGATGTTAATAAGCATTCCTAGCCGTTCAGGGGTTAATTGTTGGAAAGTATCTTCACTGAACTTTGGACGACATGTGAGGATGGAATGTTAATAAGTAATACTCGCCGTTTAGTTGGTAATTGTAGGAAAATATCTTCACGATGTGAACTTTGGAAGCCGTGAGAAATTGAGATGTTAATAAGCATCCCTAACCGTTCAGGGGTTAATTGTTGGAGAGTATGTTCACATTGTGAACTTTGGAAGACGTGAGAAAATGAGATGTTAATAAGTGTTCCCATCCTGTCCTGTCCAGGAGTTAATTGTAGTAAAAGTATCTTCCCCATGTGAACTTTGGAAGACAGGGAAGAATGAGGCGTTAACAAATATTCCTCGCCGTCCAGAAGTTAATTGCGCTTGCATCAATCAGACGAAAAAGTATGTTCGCAATGTGAACTTTGAAAGACATGAGAGAACGAAAATATCAGCTAACGATTGGATAAAAAGACGAATGAATCGAATAATAAATCACGAACAGAATAAATGATAGCCAGACAGATAGACGCATGCAAGGATCGAGGAAGGGCGGGGAACGGGGAGAAAGGAGCGCTGGGCGAAAGCCCGTGCTGAATAGACGGACATATAGACGACATTCAAAAGGTCAATGATGCTTGAGCACATAGCACTGCTGAAGATTTTACAGTTCGTGATGTCTCTTTAAGTGTTGCACAAACCAAGCAACAAACTTGGCAAACATTCGATCTCCGCTGGTAGATGCATTACTATGAATATATCCTTAGTACTAACTGAGTTGCTTCGTTATTTGGTCGCAGTATTGTATTTTTTGCCTTCATATTCGTAGACAACATTTCTCTAAATCATTATTGTTGTAGTAATAAATTTTGATTTCAATTTAACACTGATTTCAGGACTCAATCATCGGCTTGTTAATCAATTTCCATTTTTATGGAAAATATATGTTTATTGATCGCCTCAATAGCGATATTGTGATGAATGGCTCCACCTCTTTATTTTTTTGTAGATATTATGTTTCGCTATTTAATTAAATTTTCGGTTTATTTGCGTTTATTAAAGGCTTCTGTCCAAAAAAAATCATTTTTTTTCTTTTGTGTTCGCTAAACTAATTAAAATTTTCTTAGAATTTTTATTATAAAAACTTGTTACGTGATGTGCTTTAAGCCTAAAGGCTTTTGAACGAGACTATAACAATAGATTGCAAAGCAGGAGAATGTATGGGTAGCGGAAGATATGCGAGACAGCAGACTTTCCTAACACTTTATCGTCCCGCTCATCTACGCTCATATATATTCAATAAGCACTGGAAAGAAGATTGGGAATCGCTGAACAAAAAATTCACTATTTAAAATGAGTGTAAATGTGTTTCTGTGATAATTATGCCACGTGTTTTTATTTAAATACACATACAAAAAGAGGCGCGTGCATTCCTCTTTATAGGACTTGTTGCTGAATGTTGTCGAATGTGGCTTTACTTTGAGAAAAATTGCTTACGAATGAGTCGTTGACTGTTGCAGGCCGCTAATTTTCTCAGCCTTTCTTTTGAGTCTGGTAGCGGCTATGTCTGGAAATTGTTATTAGCTAGGTCAGCAATGACCAATGACGTGGATCCGTGTTTGCGCTCTTGGACTCTTTTCAAGTGGCACTTAAAAGGAGATCTACAAATGCCATAATAAACTCAGTAGTTCGATATTCAGACGAATTCGATTTATACGAATTAGTCGTTAACTCGCACAGGCCGCTAATTTTCCCAACTTCTTGATAGCATCGACAGCACAATTCTTTCTTTGGAGTCTGGTAGCGGCTATGTCTGGAAATTGTTGTTAGCTAGGTCAGCAATGACACCTGGGTCCGTGTTTGCGCTCTTGGACTCTTTTCAAGTGGCACTTAAAAGGAGATCTACAAATGCCATAATAAACTCAGTAGTTCGATATTCAGATGAATTCGATTTATACGAATTAGTCGTTAACTGGCGCAGGCCGCTAATTTTCCCAACTTCTTCATAGCATCGACAGCACAATTCTTTCTTTTGAGTCTTGTAACGGCTATGTCTGGAAATTGTTGTTAGCTAGGTCAGCAATGACACCTGTGTTCGTGTTTGCAACCTTGGACTCTTTTCAAGTGACACTTAACAGATCTACAAACTCAGACAGACAATGAGGTTTTGCAGACGTAGCCATTACATAAAATCGTACTTTGGCCAGGATGAAGGAATTTTTTTCTCGACATTTTTCTTAGCAAAATCCTTCCAGCTATCCCATCTATTTTCGTTCAGTTTCTCCTTTTTCTTTCTTCTCTTCTCCTCTCAACGACTACGATTAATAGTCTTATCTGCTACACGGCTGTATTTGCAACAAATATTACAAGATACAATCATATGTATCTGTAGTGCTAAAAAGGCATGGCAAGTGTTGGCCAGACTTCAGTCCGTGGGTCATTGATTGAAGCAAATCTTAATCGGCAAGAAGTCAGTGTTTGGTGAATATAGCATGAGGCAGCACCATATACAAGTTGAGTGTTTCTAATATTTCCTTAACGGGTTCTGTAACATATTGTTAAGCTTTGTCCTGGGGCTGAAAAATCATTTTTCCGATATATTTCTTTAGTGCTCTTAGGCTGATAACATCCTTTTTTTCTTCGGATGCTTTTAAATTTCGCAGTGGGCTGGAGCCATGTATACTGTGGTGTCTGGGCCAAAGTCGAAGTTCGGCAATGCATTTTCTTTTCTACGATTTTACTTACCATAGTACATCTAATTTTCATAATTAACAAAAACATTTTTATTATATTTCCGTAGTGCGATGTCTCTTCGAAACCAAAAAAAAGGAAAAAAAAAAAACACATAAGGTATGCCGTGGCATGAAGTTTAATGATAGTACGTGTGAAATGGAATAGTCGTAATATTATCCGGTCCATGTCATTGTAATGACTCGCATCTCTTGAAAATAACTTTATATTAACGCACGCTACCTATAGCGAAGACAATGTCTGCATATCAATGAGGTGAGTCATGGCATGGAATGGGATAATTTTATGTAAATGCCTTATATCCGCGTCAAGATATGCAGACTTGTGGTTATGCCATTCACTTGTCTATCACATCTTATATTATCATCTCTGCTTGTTTAAGTGAGACCTGAATCAATTGAATTAGTTATGCGAGAGAAGAGGATGGTTTTGATAAAGTCATTAAAAGTCTCCTCCTGGTTTTTTTTTTTTTTTATAGGGAAACACATTTGTTGCAATTGATTTATTTGCAACAGTAAACCGTTATAATAACAATTGTGCCTCTTTCTCTTCTTCTTCTTTTTTTATTTTCATTTCGAGAAGGTTCCACGGACTAGGAAGTTATTACACTAAGCAAGACCTTAAGCATAAGGGATATCAGGCGAGAATAACAACATTTATCGCATCACGTTTTTTGCTTAAATCTTTGGTTTCTTATTATTAAAAAAAAACAAAAAAAAACCGTTTTATAATATTAAAGAAAAAAAAAAAACATAAAATAATTTTCCCATGTTTTACAAGCTGAATACATCTGTAATTATATCCTTTTTAAAGAGTTTTTTTTTCTTTTTTCTTTTTTTCATTATTTTTTGGTTCTGTTTTTTGTTTTGTTTGCACTCTTTGCTTATCTAAAATCAACATGCAACAGTTTAAAGTTTGTGTAATTTTTTCTTTTTTTTTTCGGTTTTTTTCTATCAGGAAAATTATGATGTTTTACCGTCATAAAGTAACACTTTTTCTCTTTTCGGAGTTTATTGCTACAGTTTATGTTATTTTGTATTTCTTTTGCTTACTCTAATTTCCCACATTTTTATTGGAGTAAAAATTTATTATGATTTTAAGTAACTGATTAATAATACTAAGCTTATTATACAAAGTAAAGTCAAAAAAAAAAAAAACAAAAAAAAAAAAGGAAAAACAAATCTCATCTTGAATAACAACAACAAGCTTCAGTTATGACAAGTATTGTGGTATTGGCAACAGCATGCAATCGAGTAACTTTACCCAAAACTACCAACTATCACAGTAATTGCTTCCTTTTTTCTGTGCATCACTCATTCAACTCTTTCCTCTGTGACCCTTTTTTGTTTTTTTTTTTTTTCGCTTATTTTTGTTTTATATTGTTTGCGCCACAAGTCGACTTGATTTTCGTCTTTAAATTTCTATACAGATTTAATAATAACTGTATGTATGCAATGTTTGTTTAAGTTTGTTGCTGTTGTTGCTTTTATTACACTACTGCTCTCCTACGAAATTTCTGATGGGTTTTCATTTTAACTTTTTTTAACTAAAGACTTTATCATGTTTGTGGGTCTGTCGGACGACTGCTTACTTACTTTACTAAACTTAAACAAAAAACAAAAAAAAAGGAATAAAGAAAACAACAAAAAACACTCATCGCTTTCTTATTGTTTTTGGAGTAAATTCAAATAAATGAAAAGTTTGCGGAACGTCTTATCATCATCCCAACTTAAGCGGGCTGTTGAAAGAATGTTCCCATCCTTTGATGCATTTTCAAGGCTCAAAGCAGTTTTTCCAATATTTCTCCAGTTGGCGTTTTCTATTTCGGAGGGAATTTTCTGAAAACTCTTCAAAATCCTTCCATTGTAACACCTTCAGTTTGTGGAACGTCTTATCATCTCAACTTAAGCGGGCTGTTGAAAGAATGTTTCATCCTTTGTTGGCACATTCTATTTCGGAAGAAATTTTCGGAAAACTTTTCAAAATATTTTCATTAAGGACGATTTCAGCTTCTTCATTATCTGACCTTGACAGGCGGTCGCCATATTCTTTGAAACCCTTTTAAAGTTAGGAGATAGGTAGAGTTTAAAGTACTTATAGTATTTCTGTATGTATGTATATGTATGTGTGGTATACATATTTGCATTCCATTTTAAGCCATAACTTAATTTATACTCGACTTATAGCAATTGTAACGAAACCTTATAAAAAAGTAAATGAATGCTCAAAATAAATAAATGAAATTGTTTATGTATATGTAACGATCGGTTCTATATATAGGCTGTATATATGGTAAAGCTAAATTGAAACAAATAAGTAAATAAATAAAAAATAAAAAACCATAACTTGGTCATAGGCCTTAAGTCAAACTTTGTTTTCCCTTCTTTAAGACCCTTTTTCTTGCAAACTATTTTCCTTAGTTAGTCGATGACTGGTTCTGGTTCATAGATGATCAAGCGATAAAATGCTTCTTGCAAAAGGAAACAAACTCAACCCGTCTTCCGTCTTGTCTTCCATTCCGCTTACTTTGACTGACTGAGTTCAATTTCTTAACTTAATCTTTAGTTTTGAAATCGCTTCTAATTTTATGAACAAATTCCAAATATTTATCAGAAATTTCCATTCAAAATGTTTTTTAACCAAAATTTAATAAAATCTTCTAAAAAGGCTTTCTTAAGTCGCAATGATCCCTCCTTTAGTCCACCTCTTCATTTAATATATCGATGGCTTTAGTAATTTCTTGCAGAGGAAGCTGTCTGACTAACATAACATTTTGTTCAGGGGAAGCTCTTATTAGACATCCACCTTGACTACTACTTTGAAGCGCATCTGGTTCCCTTTAAAACTAATATTTTAAAGAAGAGAGAGATGAATTTTAGGATTTTTTTTTTTTTTTAATACCCGTTATTAACATTATTGTTATTAGTTTAGACAGAGAAATAAATTCTAAGAGTAAAGTTTTAAAGTGTCTAGCATTGGCTCTATCACACAGTGTCAGTCAGTGGTGTTGTGCTAATTTTTTTTTTACCCGAACGCTAATTTTTTTTTTTACCGGAACGCGTATATATAATTATATAGACAGGGCCGATCCTGCGTAGGCGGCCGCTCTGTGCGGTCTCATGTCCCAAATTTGACGAAGGGGGGGAGATTTCCCCCAATTGGGTACGGCAATAAACTATACCAGGGATGAGTAACGTGCGGTCCGCTTGCATTAAAATTTATGTACGAAATCTTTACTTTTTTAAAATTTTATATTTTTTTCTTCTAATGTTTATTATAAATTCTCGTTATCAGAAATCATTTTTAGTTCCGGAACGCGTTCCTGGCCAAAAAGGAAGTACCGGAACGACGTTCCGGAGCGTTCCGGCTCGACAACACCGCTGGTGTTAGTGTGTGTTGAGTTATTAGTTGGGATCCTTTGCCTACTCGATAACTCAGGCGGATATTTGTTTTAATTTAATTCAATCCTTGCTTTTATCCTATTTTGTTGATTCCACGAAATTGAAATTTCACATGGATTTAAATGAACGATAGATTTCCAAAGTACACTGCATCCTTATCATCTCACTCCACGAACTTTTCAAGTGACTTCTTGTACTGAAGCTGAAAAACCCATTGCTTCTTTTATTCTTCACAGTACGTGTGTGTGTGTTTGTGTGTGTGTTTGTGTGTAATCTTGTATGCGTTTGATTTTGTTGTTAAACAACGTCTGATTTGTTTTTCTTTGTAATTTTAAAGAGATTTGTTAATTTTTTTTTCTTCTGCTAGTTTGTTCAAACATTTTGCAATATTACATGATTTGGCAATTAAACAACATAACAACAACAACAACAACAACAACAATAAGAAAAACCGTATAGCGAAATGAGGTTTTACATACACAAAATTCCTATGTTTATAGGTGTATATGGCTATATTTGCAAACATTTACTTAATTTGATTTCTAATTCTGTTTTTGCTTGGCTTCTCTTCTAAGAGTTTGCTAAAAAAAAAAAAAGTTGTAACAAAAAAAAAAAAAAAAAAAAAAGAAAAAAAAAAGAAGAAAAAAACCTCAATTGTCTTTTTTTTTCTTCTTTTTTTTTTTTTAGCAAATAAGTTAAATATATTTTAAGTATTAACTGACTTGAACTTTTGCAACCTTATTGCCATGTTTTTGTCGTTAACCCATTCATTCAATTAATGTAAACCAATAAAAATTTGTTGTTAACAACAATAATTTAAGTTTCTGCGGATCGCAATTAAATGAAAACAGAACGTTTAGTGCTTTTCATAAACAAGCCATCCTATGTCCGGCTTTCCATATAATCGTCTATATGGAAAAAGGTTTTTCTGTGTCAACTGAAATTTTAAATGAAAGTAAATGCAAAAAAAATTGCGCGTAAAAATGCTATCTTCACTTCAAATTCCTACAGATGGGGCCAACAAGTTGTTGCAGCGATAACTACAGCAGCGCTGCTTTCAACTGGTCGTCAATGTTATTCAGGGAGCCAGAATAGTTCGTAGTATGAGTCTCGCGAGCCTGGTGCAAGCTGAGTTGCTATCTGCTCTTTGTGCATTGAAACTCCAAGGAGATATTATGTGGTTCTCGTCCAGACAGTGCGGAGAAGTGAGAGTGTGCCCTTAACTACGGCACGCGTAGTTCCGATAACCCTAAAGCGTTACAGAATAAAACTACGGGGTCCACGGTAGTTAGGTTGCCTGTGTTGTGTTCACACATTCATTCATTCATTCATTCATTCATTCAATCGTTAATTCATTTCATCAATCATTCATATCTGTATTCATTCATTCCTCTAACACCGCATAGGCTTTGTCATTACTAAGCAGGAGTGATAGCACCGTAAGATACTTCGTTGGGAACGGTTCGGTGAGGCCCGACTGTCGGGTGTGGCACTGCTCATGGTGGCTGTGGTTATCCCCAAAGGCGGGGACTTTAAATAATTGGAGGTGTATGATAAACTTCCCCTTGCCCAGAGGAGAAGCTTTGCTCCATACCCAAACTTTCATATCTAAGACCCCAAGATTGGTATATGCGCCTTCTCTTTCACGATTGTCTTGCAAACTTGCCGGAAGTCAATCATAGATTATACAATGGAACTGCAGGTCTCGTCCGATTAAGCAATCGAAGCAGGCGCAAATGTTAAACAACATCTTTTGTGGCTAACTCTTGTCTTGACACTTTTCATTAAATTCCTTTAAAGCCTTTCGATAACGCATTAGTTATATTTCTCAGTCAAAGTTTTAGAAGATGAGGAATGTCTTAGGGGAACTAACACGACATTGTACAGGAGAACGTTGTGATGCGCTAAAGTGCTTTATGGTGCAATGAATGTAATCTGAGCAATGCTTCTAAAGATCGAAATATTTTGAATTATGGCCAAGCAATTTCCGGTCTTTCAGAAAGATGGCCTTACCTTACTGGTACCGACTTTAGAAACTGTGACTTCTTCAGCTAAAACTCTTATTCTTAAGCAACAGCGGAAATTGTACACCTGCAGTTTGTACCTGGCAGTCTTCGGGAGCATTGAATCAGGAGAGTTCTGTGCGAGAAAGTGACAAGCACAAGAAGCAGTCCATTAAATTCGACAATAGAGTAAATATTCAGCAAGGTCACGAAATGATTGGATTGTACTATAAGCGTAACTAACAGCGCACAACGAATTTACGAGACATTTTCTCTTCTGATTAACGTCTGTTTCACTTGAGAGGTTATTGTTTGTCTGACAAGTACTTTACTTTCATAGGTCTAAAATTTCAAAATTTTTGTTCAAAAGGAGGGGAAAAGACGTGAGTAACACTTTGAATAAAATATTTTTTCTCATTCTCTTCTTTATAAAATAAATAGTAGCTACCAGACTTATCGGCACAACTAATACGTATCAAGACTATGCCATTTATAGCAAGCGCTGCTTTTCTTCCCTAATTCGAAGAAAAGTCTTTGCTGAATGTCACTAATTGTTACTGGAGATAGAAATTTAAACCGTACAAAATCATGAGTAAAACCTATCGATCTTCAGCAGAGAATATCACCAGAGCATAAGAGCATTTACGAGCGCCGTAAAAATCTTAGCTGAAAAACTCTGCTCATAATTATTCAATCGGCAATAAGCCGATGGAAGTTTGTTGCAGCATTGCCACCAGGGCAATGTTAGAAGCACTGAAGCATGAGGAGATGATGGCTAGACCGGGATTCTCATCAGATGTTTTTTCTGTTTCTTTTCCGTCCCTACCTCGATGGATGGTTCGTCTTTAGCCTTAAAATGAAAATCGCGAATTCCTACGCTATCGGAAAGATGCAATTATTTAGTGACTTGTAAGGGATATTATCTTTAATGATAAAGTTGTAATCATTTTCTCATAACAAAGCAGTATTTAAAAAAAGAAAAATATAAAAAAAAAAAAAAACGCCGAAGGAAAAAAATAATTTAACGCATACTTAAAAATCCTCAATTCTAAGGTCAACAACTTTTTAGCTCTTTTCGTAATCATAAATAAAGTTATTTTATAACAGTATGTACATACACACATACACGCGCGCGCGCGCATGAAGCCACCCCAGCCAGATTATAAACATTTATTGTTATGATTATTGGGCTCATTTAATGTGCACTTAACATCTGCTATGGAGTTAAACATGTTTTTGATTTTCATTAAAAAAAAAAATAAAAAAAAAATTAAATAATAATAACATAAATAATAAATATTTTTTTTTTATTCTTTTCCTGGCGTTTCATTTAACAATCATCTTAAAAGTGTTGAAAGACGGTTTTTAGTAAACTGCACTGACCAACCAAGCAACAAAACAAAATAACATAAACGTAAGTAGCCTCGTGACTGTTTCATAATGTTGGTTTTGTTTTAAAAAAAAAAACAAAAAAATGAATTACAAATAAATTTAAGGTCTTTTTATAAAAAATGCATTTGCAACAAGAAGAATTTTTAATTGAAGGAAAAAAAAAAAATAAATAAATAACAAAAAAAAACCAAGAACACGTATGTTTCACGTTATGCGGTCAATCATACACATACAAATGTAACAAACATACCATACGCTTTTTTACACACACGAGTAATGCTTGTGTATAAATTTCGTTAATTCGGTGCCTTATCACGACGGTTGTCTTCTCAAAAATTGCCATAAAAATGTTATAATAATAATTTTATTTTATTACTTTTTTGGTTGGTTTTGCTTTTCTGTTTTTTTTTTTTTTCAAATTTTATGGTTATGTCATTGATGAGCTTGATGAAAATGAAAAGCAACAGAGAAACAGTGTCAGGCAAAGAATTATTTCAAAGCTATTAACATTTTTTTACAACTTTTCATTTTGTATTTTTGCTTAATAATAAAAAACGCTCTCAGCCATGCCGTAGTTTTTCGATATTAAAGTAATTAACACTTAAGCGTTTTTCTCTCTTTTTTTTTTTTTTTATCACATTTTGATCCATTTTACTTTAGGCTAATAACTTTAATAGAGTAGAGTAGAGTAGAGTATGTGGAAAAATGTTCATTACCCGAAACAAAGTTTTTTTTTGAAATTTTGAGCTACAAAAAGATTATCTTTGAAAAGTTGCAGCCTAATGTCTCCCCTTGATTTTCAACTTCCCTTATCCATTGGCAAACGATCATGTCAGAGGATTTGCAAAAAAAAAAAATGGTAACTTCGTGGAAACGATCGTTGAATAGACATGTCCGTAGATATGCTTCCGAGAGAAGCACTCAGTGTTCTCGGGCGAGAAGATGAAGAATGAATTCCACAATTACAAAATTTTCTCGATATTTTCTCTTCTATTTCGCAAAATGTAGAGTCTAGAGAGAGACAGAGAGCGATTCTTTCTTTGAAAGATGCACGAAGATGCCAGGCTCTAGCCTCAGTCAGGGAAAGAGAATAATGAAAAAATATAGAAATTAATAAAAAATCGACGGCTTACCATTAAATACCCTACCCCACTTCATTTAATACAGAAATTCATATAACATATTTGCAAAATCAGGCTTTATATGGGGAGTGGTTGAAAAATTTCTCCGATTCGAATCATTTTCAATAACATTTGTCCTTGGCCCAAAACAAGTCGGTGTATGAAATTTCATCAAAATATCAAAAAATATCTCGAAATTTGCTGCCTATAGGTTGAACACAAGATAACAAGACAGATAGACAGACGGATAGACAAGCTTATCGATCGATTCTGAATCGATCGGTACAATAAAAAGTGAGTCTAGTTTAAGTCCTCCTAGACGCATAAATCTATTATACCCTTGTGCAAGGTCCTTGTGCAAAGTCTATAACACATTTGAAAATTTTAAAGGAATTGTTTTCGAAACACTCTGTTTACCTATATCACTGCACTGCACTACATTTCCCACAATTTAAATTCGAATTTTCAAATGGCGTTTTAACGTAAACGACGTAACGTCCCTCAATTTGTGAAACGTTGCATTTACTTCGCTACGAGTAAGCGGGACATCCCGCTGTCCCGGAAGACAGCTTTAAATTTGCATGCCTTTTGGTGTCTTTAGGTTGTCTACTAGTTCTTGCCAACATTTTCTCAAGTAATCACATTTTTCGATCATCCACAGCCTTCAGCAGTACCAGTTAGTCCGCACGATTTTTAACGTGATTTTTGCCCATCAAAAAGCAATATTTAATCGATACGCGCAATCGGAATTTGTCCACTGTTTTAAAAAAGTAGCCAATTAGAGTCATTAAAATTACAGTAATTCGTAAACAAATAATCGCTCATATAAAAAGTCATCGCGGTTTTTTGCCACTAGATGGTATTGATGCCTATATATCGGTGAACACTGAACCCGATTGTCTCAAAAAGAGAGTTTGGAATCATTTGCAAATAGTAGGCTACAAAAAGAAGCTGAAAGGAAGACCAAAAAATCGTGGAGATCCCATCCATTATCGCCCATTAACGTGAAATGCTGTGAAATTTTGCCAGGCGTCGCTTGAGAGATAACACTTTTGAAAAAAATCAAATGGTTTTTTGTTACAAGCGACCCACCTCTACGCAGTGTCCGTCCAAGGAACTATTAACCGATATGTTGTAATGGAAAATACAACTCGTTCTCTCCATTTCGGTGTTCTTAAGAATTCATTCAACACATGATGAACTAATGATACGATCGGTTGCTTTAATGGAGATCTTCGATGACAACTCTCTTAGTTTGCAAACGCATAAGCAGAATTAATATACCCTGTCGAGGTGGTGGTGTCTATGAAAATCTCCATGCGGGCTGTATTAGTGAAACTAAAATCCATCATTTAAGCGCTTTTATGATTGTACAAATTACAAAAAATATATTTTAATTTTAGTTTCTCATATAACATCAAAGCGGTTTTAATTGCCAGAGAATTGAGAAACGGCTATGACATCGTCATTCTATCGTTCTATCCTGTTTGTAACTATTTATCTTCTTTGGCGTAATAAAATGTGCGATTTTTATTTACTGGTTTTCCTTAATGGTTTTCTTTTCCCTCATAAAGTTTGCGCGTTTGAAATGCGCGTTTTGCTAATAAATCCTGACAATTCTCGGGAATTTATTTAACATTTAAAAAAACGTGTTCAATATATTTAATCGATTCATTAAATTTACATTTTAATAAACTCGAAATGTAGCTAAATTAAAGTTTACACCAAACGCGTTAATTGCATAAAAGAAAATGCAAAAAAAAATACACTCTTACTTACGCTTTGTTGTTGCATTTAATAAACGTGCCAGGACTAGAGAATAATATAAAAATAATTCCAACTTTTTTTTCTCGTCTTTTCTCTTCGGTTACACTTACACACTTATACAAAGACCTGATTTACAGAAAAAAAAATTAACATTGGTGGCCGCATATATTTCGCATATTTTATCGATCTTATGGCCGATTGTTATTGCTCATTATCGTTATTAGGTTCGCATGAATGCATCTTTGAAAGGATTTTATATTTTATTTATTTATATAAGACACAGACTGCAAATGCAAATGTGATTTCAATTGTTTTTAAAATGCATTTTAGCCTCCGTCGGCAGTATTTAGTCAGTTAGTTTCTAACAACAACAAAATATAATTTTTCAAGCTATAGTGCGTCCCGTGAAAATAATGAATCGATATTTTTACACCCATCACCGAAGAACGCGGGGCAACGCCCAGAGCGAGCATCGGAGACTCCACAAAATATGCATATTCTTGATCAGCATCAAATTTTAAAATCGATTTAAGTATGTCCGTCCGTCCATCTGTGTAATGCCTGTTGTAAAAATTCTCCTGGCCGCAAATATGGCAGAAATATTAGAAGAATTCGCACGCAGGTTTGTATTGAAAATGAATCAAATCGGTCGAAGAACACGTCCACATGACTACGCCTACATGACTGAGAATACCTCTCCTGTGCAAAAGGAATAAAAAATTGGTTTTTTCCTTAATACTCATAAACTATAGCAGATAAATGTAAAAGATTGTGAACGCCTACTCTAAGGGCGACGTTGTTACATTTATACAAGCATGGAAAAAAAAAATGACCACGCCTATCCAATGTTATACTTTGTCAAATTTAAATAAGGCGCAGAATCCATCTTCAAAAATCCCATAAAGTATATAAACAATTGGCCAGTTTCAAATTTGGAATGCATCTGAACGTGTCCGTCTCTTCGTCTGTCCTTCCGTCTCTCTGCGCGACTTTCTAGTATTTGCGGTAAACATTTCCCCGTTAGCGAAAATGAAGATATCGTCTAAAAACTTCCAAAAGAGTTTGGAAGTGACGCAAGCTTTTCAAGAGACACGCCTACAACGCGCACACGCTTACGCGACGAAAACTTTTACTGTAAAAATAGAAAAAATCTACTGCGTCTACTCCATATTATAGAGCATGAAAATGTAGTTCTTTTACTTTTTTTTGTCTTTTCTTAGGATAACGGCGATGGGTATAAAAAGTTCGGTCGCGACCGGTTATAATTTTCTCACTGGTTTTTTTCGTGATTGGATAACGCCATACAATCCATAGAAGGCAAATTAAAAGCACTGCGGAAAGGCAGGGATTATTCGGTCCTTCCAAAAGCTATTGAAATATAGTCTAGCGTGTTGGCAACCCTAGATTCTTGACAATTTCAAGGTATTTTCGTACATTAAGTAATCCAAAGGGCATTTTCGGAAGCGTTACGCTTATCGCCCAAAGTGGTTAATGATGATGATATTTGGCCGGAACATTATGGAGCAATAATCTTTGGACATTAGGCCTAACAATTATACAGAGAAAGACTGAAAAAGAAAGTTGTTGCACTCTTGCCCTGTTTTAATAACAGAATCGCAAAAATGTTTTACAGATAAAGCCGTTCATGAGTAAAAAAAATGGTGTGAAAAATATAGGGATTCCCTTATTCAGTCATTCACGAAAACAAAAAGGGAAAAGGAACGTGAATGCTAGCATTGGTTACCTTTTCATTAAAAATGTCATAGCGAAAGGTGTGCACCTTAAATGAAGGATTAGAAGGTGCAATAGAGGTATACCTTGGGTCGTTAAGATATCACTACTACTACTGCATAGGAAAACTGCCTAAGGTTTAGAGAACCGTTGGAATATAAAGAAATAAAGTTTTTCACATTCAAACATTTTTCCAAGTTTGTCTTACTACTTTGCATTCTATGCGGTGCTGTCTTTGCTCAGCACTGAAGGTTAGAAACTTGTTCACTCTTCTCGTAATAAAGGCGAGTGTAAGAATAAGCCTTAGATATTAGGTTTATTAATAAAATAAAATAAAGCTCTTTTATGGGGTCGTCTGTTTGCTCACTTTTCCACCAGCACGTCCATCAGTCCACGTGAAAGTCTGCATGTGTACGTTCATATTCAAATGTGGCTATTCGTCCAGTAATGTCACCAATCTCTCATTCTGCAAGAAGCCTTTCTTTTCATCTGTCTGTCTGTCCGTTTAATTTTCCGTTTATCGTCTCTGATCACAGTTCCTCGACCTTTTTGGGTCCTTCCATCCGCCGTTACTTACATCTGTTTTATTGTTCGTTGGCTTCACTTCTTCTCACCTGTCCATTCGTCCAATGATTCATCCGCTTAACCATTCTAAAATTCTTAAACTGTCAAACTTTTGCGGATATATCAGTAAGAGCGGGTTGCTGTCTCATGGTAAATATACTCGCTTCTGTTTAAATTATTGTAATTACCTCTTGTTTTTTCCTTTTTTTTTTTCTATTACATTTTTCAATTTACTTTTTATTATTATTATTTATAGGTTTTGTTTTTATTTTATTTAAATTGAATAAAACAACAACATTAAAAGTCTAGAAACCTAAAGAAGATATGATTTATAGTTGAAGACCTTACAAAATACTCGTTGTTATGTCTCTGCATTTTTCTCTTCGTAATAATGTAACATAAAAAGCAAAGCAAAAGCAAAGAAAAAAAATAGTGAAAAAATGAAAAAAAGAAAAAAAGAAAGAAAAAAACTCATGCAAGTACGAATCAAACAAGTGGCGTTTGTTTGTCTTTTATTCTGATGCGGAAACATCGATGCAATATAAACGTCAGTATGTGTTGCGGTGTATTGTATAATTGTCTCTATGTCTCGCTCTTTGTGCAAAATGGTTAACATTTCGGTTTTGTGTTTGTGTTTGTGTTTGGCGTTAAACGTTTGTCATTTTACGCCTTGGTTAACATCAGCAACACCATAAAAACTGTTAGGCTAAGCATGTGTTAAGCATAAAAATCGTATCTAAGTTTAAGTGTGTGCATGTGTGTGCTTGTGTGTGTGTATAAATGCGCGCGCGCTTATGTTGGTGGTGGCTTTATTGTGTTAGAAGGTTAAACAGGCTTTTAAAATACTATTTATATATATTTATAAAAGAAAAGAGAAAAAAAAAAAAAAAAAACGTATTATTTAGTAACCATTTTTATTTGGTGGTTGTAATCGCACACTTCATTTAGACTTTTTTCTACTTTTGTTTTCAAATTTTATTTCATTTTTATGGGTAAAGCTATTGTAACATATATATATGTATATATATATATATATATATAGACCCGGTCTCCGTGGAGGCGTGAAAGGTGCAAGGTTTCAAAAATGTTTATTTAGTAATTTGTTTTATATCGAAACTTGTTAAGGCCTTAACTTAATGTTAGCAGAAGTAAAGCGTGGCTTTTTTTTCTCATATTTTTGTTGTTGTTCTTGTTACCATCACATTACAATGAATCATTTGATTTTTGTTTTGTATTATTATTATTCGGAATTTTTGATGGATTTATATAGCAAAAGTAATTTTTATATTTCTTTTTAGAAATATTTTATTATGATTTACTTTTAATTTTTTTTTCAATCAAAAAAAAAAAAAAATAAAAAACTTTTCATTTTCATTTATTTTTTCGATGGTCAGTTAAAATTGTTATCAGCAACGAGTAAGGTTTCAGTCAGTTTTGTTATTTCCTCTGTTATTTCCTATGTAATTTTTTGTCTTTGGTATTGTGAATCGCTCAGGGGATGTCTGCTATTCGGGTAACGCCGTAATGTCCGGAAAGAAACGAGGGAAGAGATAGGGAGATCACAGACTAGTTGGTTATGCTTTTACCGACTGAGCACTCACTATAAGCTACGATGAAAATAAAGTCTAACGCACCGAGGTTTTAACCTGCGAAGACTGGTTTGGCGGTCACAATTCTTATCTGCTCCACTGCTCATGCGGAATCTATATAATGCCCAGGACAAGAAGTGACACGTGATTGGGAAAAGTATTTTCGTTATTCTTTTTTACATCTCTCAACTTTTCCTGGTGAAAGCATTTAGTGTTAAATCTTTTTTTTTATTTTTTCTAGGGGAAGCCATAAGTCCATAAATCCAAGCCCAGGGGCATACGGTCTCATATCTGCTGATTTTCTTTTCGCGCACGAAATTTACTTAGCTAACTAATAATTTTCTTTCTCCAAAAACTGCTCATTGATTAGCTAAGCGGATAAGTCGCGAAGCGATACATAGCTAGGAGCGCCGAGAGCATAGCATTACAAGCTTCCCTTTGTCATAAATAATTTAGTTTTTCTCTTATAGGATACGATAGCATAGGAGTTTACGAGGTTTCCAAAGCAAAGCGTTAGAGGCAGCTACTGCTGATGTAATACACGCTTGTCACACACAAGTGGTGTAGGGTATAAAACTAGAAAGTGAAGAGGCGAGGAAGTGAAAGAGTTTTTCTTGGGCAGACGGGATAAAATAAAAAACGCACGCACCTTTTCATCTTAATATCAGTATTTCGTATGTAATGACTTGATTTAAGTGTTTGTGTTGTGGAATGGTTCGGGCAAACAAATTAATGGTAGTGAGTTCCAATGTCAAGTGCATTCGAGTTTTCAATAAAGCCGATAGCTTTGGATGCTTTAAATCGTTAGTCTTAGAATTAATTTCTCTGACAAAACTATTAATAATAATAATAATGATGGCAATAAATCCGATTCAAAAAGGCTCTGACAAAATGGAGAAATAAAAAAATTGAAGAACTTGGAAATACAACGTAACACTCGTAAACTAAATCAGCCGGCGCAAGTGAATAGACAACACGTAGGCTGAGCTTCGTGATTCCTTTTTTTTTTTTTTTGGCAACAGAGGACTTGTCGTAGAGAAGCCTTGAGGTTTTCTTTTAGGATAACTTTCTTGGATGTTCTCAAAAAAACCCTTGAATCGCCTTAAGTGAATAGTTTTTCTTATAGCAACTCGATAAATACTTCTTCAGATGTTTCCGATTGTGTGGCACTTTCTGCGCTTGAAAATAATGAAATAAAACGCACAAGCGGACAGACATGCTTACATAAGATCGAGAAGGTAATTCGGAATCGATCGTTATAATAAAAGGTGAACCTATCGGAGGTCCTTTTTTTGCCTTTTAGCACAAATGGCGTCGGGCCTAGGCGAAAAGATTCTGCCGCGTTTAAATTGCTAAGCAAGAAAAATGCAAATATTTTTCTAATTTTATGAAAATAATTAAAAATTTCGATAGTTCCTTTTCTTTCATCTACACCTGACTCATTGAATCGTGTGAAATTTGGCCCATTTTCAATGCCGACCTGCGTGCAAAAACACCACATGTTCCTAACAAAATTGTAGTCGATACTTTTATTTTTGCGGCTACGAAATCGTCAACAACAAATACCACACAGACGGACAGACGGCTTAATCAATTGAGAATATCACGCTAATCAAGAATATATGTACTTTGTAGGGTCGCTGAAGCTTCCAAACAAAAGGAGTATTAACCCTCATCCTTGAGTGATAGGCACAATTAAGTAGAATAAAAATGTGGAAATATTAGGGGAACAAAATCTTAGCAGTGAACAAATTTTTTTTGGAGTAGCATTGTCGTCGGGGTAAGATGCAGTAGATTTGGTAGTAAGTTCACAGGGAGTCTATTACATATATGACAAAAATGAACAATCGATTGGCGTACTCATCAGATCGGATGAAATGGCTGTGACGAAGGAAAAATAGGAAAAAAAAGGTGAAACCATTTTTCAGTGAATGAAACCATGCAATGATTGCATAACTCGCATAAATAATTATTACTTGAGAACATTGGACACGAAGTAGAAAATGTTTTTTCTGTTTATCGGGAAAGCGACTTAAGTTCGCTTGTATTGTGGGGAATATTGAGAAAAAGGTTTGTGTTTTTATTTGTATATGCGAAAGGAACGCTCGCTTGTGATGGCTTTCAATTAATATTTTTGATAAATTTAGCGAAAGCTATTAACGATTAATTATAAATTTTCACTTACACACACACACACAGATGAAATTTAATTATTCACGCTTCATACGTACGTATAATACAGTTTCACTTTTTCTCTAATGATTACACAACTTGACTGAATTATGCTGATAAGTAAAGTAACTATTGCGTACGTAACGTAGCAGAGAGCAATTGTTCGGTTTTTCGAGCTAAAAGTATTTTATGCAACAAATTTTACGGCTTCGTTTTACTTTATACTAATTTTTATATGTTTACGCTTGAAAGCGTTTAACAGCGCAATAAATGTTTGCGTTGTATGTTGTGTTGGGGAAAACACGTTGGATGGGCAGCTCTTTAAATTGTTTTGTTTTGTTTTGGTTTCTTTATGCACTTTGTTTTTCGTTTTTTTGTTTTTTTTTATTCTCTTTTCACATATGCTTATGCACATTAGGTGTGCATGCAATCATTCAACTAATGATGCAACATATGTTTATGTTTGCGCACAAACGCAAACACCCAAAGACATACATATAATATATAATATATACAATGAATGGTTGGTTCAATGGTATGATTTTTACATTTTTTTTTTTTTACCTTATGATGCGGTATAAGAATTGGTTCAGCCCTTCGTTCTTTTAAGATGTGCTTTGATTCTGTTAAATTTCAATATATTAAGTCAATGGTCGGCTTTAAACTCTTTGAGCTAAAGCGATTAATAATCTAAAGATTAAAAAAAGGAAGGAAAGCAAAAAAAAAAAAAATCGATGGTTAAACCTACAGTCACGATCGCGAACACATGTGTTTTTCTTCATATTGTCATTTCCAAGCCTGGCTATCCACCACCATCACTACCACCACCACCATCACCACCACCACCACCATCACAACCATCACAACCACCACCATAGCAAACAGCATCATATCGATACCATTAATACTAACGATTTGAACAGGTTTTATGTAATGGTAACACCTTTACACACTTTGCATTGCATTGGCAGAATCTATGGTCTCTTTGGTTTCTTGAAGTCTTTTTTGTGCATAAAACACAAAAATACTTTATAGGCATGCATATGAATAGCGTATAACTACCTTAAGACCGCTCGATGACGGTATTAATCCATGTTATGTCTGGGCCTATCATTGCAACTATCAATGTATCTGTCATTGTTTTAGTGATTAGCTTTCTGTTTCCCTTTACGTTTACCTTCGTTTTCTTTTTTTTCTTTTTTTTTTTTTATATATATTCTCTTAACGCTTGCTCGCTCCTCCTTTTCCATCTCTCCTCTCGCTACATCTCCTCCCAATATCAATGAGTGTTGTGTTTTCTATTCATAAAATATCTATCAATAGCTATATCGTCTATTTAGACCATAAAGTCGGCACGTTTAATTAAAGTTGACCAGATAAAGGAAAGGAAAAAGAAAAAATGGGAAAAACAACGCAAAAAAAGTAAAAAGAAGCAACAACATCCAGCAAAAAGAAATATTTCCCTTTTGTGCTGTAAACGAATAAGTAAGTGGTGGCGGGTAAAGACCGGTTATATGCAAAATGATTGGATAGTTATGCATAAAATAATTCTTTGCATCGATATGTTATGCATGCTGTTTATACATCTCTATAGGACAAACACATACACAAATAATAAAGATAATAATCTGATCATCTGTCATTGCTATCGGAATGATATCATGAATGAACGAAATAATGTATCATTTAAACAATTCATTATGAAATATGTTAATATCAAGTTGCGATATATATATATATATATATTATAAAGAGACCTCATGGTCAAAACCAAAAATTAAAAAAAAAAAAAAAAAATAAATAGAATTTCAATTTGGAATTATTAAAACAATTTCTTACTCGCGACTATTTGTTCCCACTTCTAAGGATGCTTTCGAGCTGTCGTTCTCTACACCTTCTCCCAGTATCCTAATGGAAGCAAATGGAGATAGTTTTCTGATCGATATCTGTTCTAGGATCTAATAAGCTATTTAGGCGAACATTTTATTCATTGGGAAGCCCATCGCCTAAGGAAATGCATATCTGTAACTTTCTTGTTAGTTTGTCCTCCGCAATTAAACAGTGGTTCGCACCAAACGAAACTCGACGCAAACTTCAAGTGGGGCGTTAGTTCAAAGCACTTATGAATGTTGAAAGGGCTCTCTGGGACGACTTTTGACCTATTGTTGTGCTTCGACAAGTTTGGCTCTCAAAAGCGAGACAGTAGTGCATGCAAGAAATGCTTACTCACTATCTAATTATTGCGAGGAGGAAACATAAAAGTTTCGTCTCTCATGGCGACCTAAGCTCTAATTAACATAAATGTAGACTAAGCAGCGCAGTATGTTTTTAGTTGAGGCAAAGCGTAAAATAAAGTAAATCTAATGGAGACGAAGTGAGATGAAAATCGAAAGCTAGTCTTAGTTATCGGGTGGTAGACGAAATGAAAGATAAAAAGTTAAAGAGCTAAAGAAATATTCGAAGCCCCAAGTTTGAACTTGTAAAAGCTTGCGGTTGATATTCACACAAAAGTTTTTCCCACGTTGTTGATCAAACTGTAAGTAGATTCTGTCATTATAACCTAGTGTCGCATAGACATGAAAGTGAGTTGAAAATAATTCTTCAATACGCAAGCACGTACGAAAGATTCAACTTAAGCGGCTGCTGCTGCGGTTACCGGAACACACAAATAAACTTTCTTTACGAAAAATTTTCCTAAGCCAACGCCTTACAAAATTTCAATATTTCTATCTCTCAGACAATTTTCCATTACAAGCCTTTCAATTTTCCTTTTTATGACCTTTAACCCAGTGTGCACTAACAGACAATATTTTTGCTTAAAGCTCTTAACGTCAAAGTGTAGGAAGAGATTTCACTTTCACGCAAACAAAAACAAATTTATATACGTTTTTGGCTTTTGGCATAAGTTAATCATTTGCTAGGCTTCTTGTAACAGTTAAAGAAATCAAGGGCGGATGAACGACAAACAGCCCTAACGAATCGAATGTGAAAATTTTACCTACCGTTTCCTTTTTTTTTTTTTTTTTTTTTTTATTTTGCTTTTATTAACAGAAGACAAATATATAAAGCAGATGCAATTGTCTCTGCCACTGCGTTTTTCCCGTATAAGGATAAGGATGGTTTGTTACGTTGTGGCTGCGTGAAGCAACAAAGAAGAGTGGAAAGAAGAATGAAACATCAAAAAAGGCAATCAGAGCGCCACAAATTTTATGTTTATTACACCTTTAGCGAAAAGAAAAACAACAATAACAATATAGGTAGAAAAACGCATTGTAACGCATGTGTTTGCAAACAAACCACGTTCAGAAAGATAGCCAGGCCAAGGAGGCATACATGCATGCATGCATAAGCATAAAGTATAGCTTAAAGCGATTTAAATGCTTACCTACTTACCTAAGACTCTCACGAGGCCGCAACTGTAGTCATATAGTTGAAGACTCTTGTTATTATTGTTTGTGTTGCTCTTGTTGTTGTTATTGTTGTTGTTGTTGTTATTCTTCGTCGTATAGACATGTGGCTGTAATCAAAGTAGCAGCAATCATATGTATGGCATCGATAAAAAATAAGAAGAAGAAGAAGAAGAAGAAGAAGAAGAAGAACTCCGACGTTTAAGATGACGGCGGAAAGAATATATATGGCGTGTTAGTAACAACAATAACGTCAAGTTTAAGGTTAGAGTACGTGCTAGCAAAATACAACAACAACAACAACAATAATAACAAAACAGAAAACGTACAAAAATACAGAGCACAGATTGTATGTGAGTGTGTGACTATATAAGCGCTCTTTTGGTGGCGTTGGTGGTGTTGGTGGCGGCTCATCTCATCACACTTCATCATTGCAAATGCATTCACTCGCTGTCAGTTCTCTGTTTTTATTTTGGGCTGCTTTTACAACTTTGCACAAATTTTCTCCATATTCGCTAAGGCTCGCACGCGTTTCTTTTTGCAAAATTATAGGGTTACGAACAAGTGAGATTCGAGCTTTTCTGCTTATCCATATGTGCTTAGGTGTGTGCATGCATGCATGCATGTATGTATATATATATGCGTCTTTTTATATTCGTGTTCTTATAAAAACTGCGCTCCCACCATAGAAGCTTAAAAGGTTGTTTTGTTTTAAGGCTTTCCATACGGCTACGGGTACATGATGATTATGAAAGTGAAGTGACCATTGTGTCAGTCAGCTATTTGATTGGTTTTGGCGCGTTTTTGATTCGCTAACAAACAACAATACCACATCGCACAACACTCCCAACTATTTTTTGGATTTCCTTTGATAAAGTCACATGAGAACCAACCAATATTTACTAGATGTTAGCTGATGTTGATGCTGATGATGTCTGAATTCATAAGTCTATACGCATTGATGTTTATAGCTACGTTTTATTTACTCTTTGTTGTTGTTGTTGCTGTTGCTCTGCTTTAATAGTTTAGCACTTTAAGCTACATTGTATGCGCTGGTGTTTTTTTTTATTTTTTCTTTTATGATTCTCTTCCTTTTGCTTGCATCTACGGTCACTGGTCCAAATGATTGACTTGATTAGGTAGACCTTTTATTTAGGGTGTGTATGCGTGCGTAAGTTTGAATATTAGTTAGTTTTCTATACCGTACCACGCTCTCAACCATTTACAGTGGATCCCAATATAACGCGGCCCTATTTCAATATTGATTTCATTCATTATTTCACTTTTGAATTAACTAACGCTACCCTTTTCATTATTACGCCCCCAAAATTTTGCAATTAATTAAGGAATAATTTCTTTAAAAATTATCTGAAATGATAAATTTTCTTAAATGAATATAAAAAGAAAAAAAAAAATAATAATATTAACATTATCATAATCATTATTATCCATCCGTTTTTAGGGCCAGACTTACGAGGAGTGTATAAATCAAAGACAAAAAGGTCAGATTTAGTATTATAAACACGTACCCGTATTATTGTGTAAGGACAAGATGAATCGAAAGATTGCGGCTACGGTTAGTTGCTGTAGGTTGATTGTTTGTTTGTTTGTTTGTTTGTTTGTTATTTTTAGCCAGTTATTTATATGTTTATAGTACACAAAGCAGAAAAGCATTATTGTAAGCAATTTAGCACTTAAGAGTGCGTAAATTGTTCAGTTTAAGTTACAAAATTACTCATGATTTTCTTCTTCAAGTGCAACAGAAAAAAAAAAAAAAAAAGCAACAAGAACAGCAACACAATAACAATAAAGCGAAAAGTTTTGCAACAATATATCGAAAGTGAATTTTTTCTGTTGAAAAGTTAATCATACATATATATATAAAATGAAGTAATCATAGCAAAAACAGCGAGTTTGTGGTTTAAGTCTTTTGTTTTCAGTTTTTCGTTTTCATTTTTTTTTTTTTTCGATGTTTTATTATAAAAATAAAGTAATTTGTTCTCTACTGCTTTATATATATACAATAATTGTAGAACAAAATGTGTAGTTTTCATAGGAAATGAAAAATGAAAAAAAGATTTCTTTTCTTAATTTCGTGGTTTTATAATTGGGATTAAATACCGAAATGTAAAAATTTTCAAAAATTTCCTTAGCTCTAAGGTAAAGAAAAATTATTATAATTCGTTTTCTCTATTCAGAAAATATCAGCGTAGGAGGTCTCTCTCCATCTGTTCGCCAAGACAAATTATTTGTCCCTTTATCTGTTCACCTATAAACCTACAAATTTCGATTATTTTTGACCAGAAGTTTTTCAAGGTCAATGAACTCTTGTCAAGTACAACTACAAACTGGAAACATATTCCATGGGGATAAGCATTTTGTAAATCCTTCTCGTTTAGTTTCAATCAGAGTTAAGCATTTTTCCGTCCCTGGCCTTCTGATATCACAATGGGTGATATAAAGGGTCTTCGCATTCCCTTTATTACTAGATGCCACTGTTGATGCCTACAAATCGGGCAACACTCACCTGATTGTCTCAAGCGAACACGTGCTTAAAAGGTGACATTTCAGCTTACGCTTTTTGTGAAGATAGTTTTCTAATTCTTTGCAAGCGTAAAAAGTTGGACTCATTTGAAATATCTGAAGAAATACGCTATGTGATGCTTTTTTACTATAAAAAAGACAAAGAATGCAAAAACATGCAAAAATATTTCGAAATTTTTGTAAAAGTGTACGGTGAGAATGCTGTGAGTGAGCGAAGAACCCACAAAGTGGTGGTTGCTCGATTCCGTTTCTGAAATTTCGGTGTCAAAGATGCACGCTCGCTCTGGTCGGCCAGTGACTGGACAAGTCGATGAAATTTTGCAACTGATAGCGTAAGACCGGCATGCAAGTTGTCAGGAAATAGTGCAGACACTAAACATGAATCACATGAGAGTTTGGAATCATTTGAAAAGAGCAGGCCACCAAAAGAAGCTCAAGAAAAGACCAAAAAACCGCGGAAGCCTTTCATATCACGCATTACTTACTATAGATTGTCAACTACTTTCGTCATTATTTGATTATGGCGGTCTATTGAGTAGTCAGTCAACCTCGCTGATTAAAGCTCCCATGCCGAAGGATTTGATCTTTATTCCCGTTTCGCTTCGTTAGTTTGTAGATTTTCTATGAAAGCGGGTCGTAGTCTCTAGCATTCTATGGCATTAGCATTAGACTGCAACGAACATTGGAGCATTAGGTTGTATCAGCAGCAATAGTAGGGCAGACAAAACCTTCCCGGTGCGCGTTGTTGTTTATGATGACGGTATTTAACCCTTTGCGGTCCGTAAATTTCTCTAATGCTGGAGCATCAGTTAGCCGCGACAAACTTAGCTTTTCCGAGGAATTTGTTCATTAACACTATTAACAGTGGATGTTGAAAAGCATAGAAATGCTTAGATCTAATAAGTGTTTTATTCTCACTTTTCCTGCATAAACTACAGAAGAATGGTTCACAATCATTAATGACGCTTAACGGCAGCGACTTCGACGACAATTTGCCGCATCGATCTCAAAGGGTTAAAGTGGAAAATGGACCATCAATATTCATCCTTGAAAACTTTTCTAGTTGTTTTATATATATATTTTATATATTTATTATATATATATATATATATATAATATATATATATAAAATATACATATGTTATAATAGTATATACAATATATAATATATATATATATATATATATATATATATATTATACACATATATTTATTATACACAAATATATATACATATATATATATAT